>VDFB02365394.1:66988-162545 GCA_007258455.2 Sequoia sempervirens
TATAGACCAAATCTTTCAATAAATATATAAAATATAGATAATAGGAACAAATAAAGCATCATGAAACTCTATTTTGCATGCAAATGATATAAATGAAATATGCATCAAATCTAGGCTAGATCAAACCAAACACATGCAAGCCTTAGAAAGATCAAGTGTAGTATGTTGATTTGTTGATAACTTGGATGTGGTTTCTCATGAAACCAATATCATGATAGTGATTCAATAGAAATTTTAGCACCATAATAGTAGCATAGTATTGAATAATGTAAATGGGATGAAAAACTTCTAATTTATAAAATTCCATGAGAGAAACTAGGGGCCAAGATGCATTGAGTGATGGATGGTTAGGATTGATTGAGAATTATATTTTAGATTAAAGTTGTAGTCATGTGACAAGTGTCAGATGAGGGATAAAGGCTAGGTTTAGGATTAGGATTAGGGAAACATGCTTATGTGGATAGATAGGATTAAGAGGTGGGATATTAAATTAAGCCTGATGAGATGGAAAGTCAGTTTGAATTTTGGCAAGGTGTCTAGATTCAATAAATTTAGACAAGTAGTTAGTTAGACATATGAAGGGTCCATATAAATGTCACATGAAAACAAATTTAGATTGTGATCCATGTGAATGAATCTAATGGCTAGGATTAAATGGATAAGGATTGAGGAATAAAGCGAGTTGAATATTAGAGGAAAATATAATAGGGATTAATTAGCTCCTAAATTAATTAATTAATTAATTTACTTGGAGGATTTGGGATAAGGCTAGAATTAATTAATAAATATAAAATTTATTTAATTAAAGGTGGGGGGAAAAGGTTAAATTAATTAAATACGTAATAATATTTATTTAATTAAATATTAGAATAGGTGAAGTCAAGTGTGGTTAGGTTAAGGTCACATTTGAGGTGTCTACATTTTACCCTTCTTTGAGATGATGTTGGGTGATCCCACAATATTGGTTTACAATTTTTGGCCAAACTGGACATTTAACTTATTTTTTCTAACTAAATCTTCACTTTTGGGCACATATAGTGGCTAAACTGTGAGGAATTTGGAGATGATGCAAACTACTGATTTGTGACATATTGTCTGTAGATTCTAAATATATTTTTTTTCAAACTTTTTGGAATCAGATTGCACTTCTTTTTCAATCTCCTTCAAAAACTAGTTTTTTCAGTAAACACCATTTTTAAGGAGTAACGCTCACCGTATAACACAACTTTTTTTCCATGAAGGATTAAATTCTATTTTTTTTGAATTTAGATTTGTAACTACGATATCTAGTGCTTCCAATTGGTTTCATAGTGTTTTATTGAATATTTTTTCCTTAATCAAGTTTTGAAGTCAAACCAATTATAATTCAGACATAGGCGGATTGTATAACACATAACTCTTTTTGTACGTATTGAATTTTTTATTTTTTTGGTTGGATCAAGGACTTCAATATCTGGTGCACTCATATTTTTCAATTTTTTTTGATAATATTCTATTTTTTCACATGTGATGAATAGAGAGCTTGTTTTTTGGTGAAAAACCTACATTCACAAGAAAATAAAATAAAAATATAATAATAAAATTAAACTTAATTAAAATTATACTTTTTGGGAAGCTTATAATAAGGACTACATAATTACAAAAAATAAATTTTAAATGAATTCATTTGATCCCCCAAAAGGTAAATGAAAAGTGGTTTTTAATCAACATTTTGATAGGTGTAAAGGAGACTGTTATAGGTATGGTTTAAAACTAGCGGGTTTCTATCCAAGGGGATTTGATATAAGGTAGTTTGATTGAACCCTCTTCATTTGGAATGATTTAAATGGAACCTTTTGAGGCTTAAATCATTATATTTTCTAAAAATATGTGAATTCACCAAAAATCAAAATCTCCTAGAAATTGTAAACCAGTTTTGTGGGATCACCTTGTTGTGACTAAGAGAAGTAACATCATTTTAAAGAAGAATAAAACATAGTGGATAGGAATAGGATGAGGACTAGTTACATGATGAACTAGTCAGTAGTGAGGATGAGGAAGGATGATGAGGAGGTAGTGGTATTCCCCATCGAGAGGACATGCAGGTTCAAAGAACACATGTATGCTCTTAAAATGGATGGGAGGACTAGAGGATGAAGCATAAACGGATAGAAGACAATAGATAAGGATGATTAATATATGGACGGAGAAGGAGGATGGTGATCATCATGCTGCAATTGTATAAGTAACCTAGATTTGATATTGTGCTTGATGTTATGCACCAAGTACGTGATCAAAAGGTCAAGTGAAAACATATGCCTTATAACA
This sequence comes from Sequoia sempervirens, assembly GCA_007258455.2. Taxonomy (NCBI): domain Eukaryota; kingdom Viridiplantae; phylum Streptophyta; class Pinopsida; order Cupressales; family Cupressaceae; genus Sequoia; species Sequoia sempervirens. Next base: position 69,296 of record VDFB02365394.1, read on the forward strand.
TCATGATATGGAAAGCCATGATGCCCTTGTAGAAATAGAGTGCAAAGACCATGATAAATGAAAAAAATGATAACACATACAATAAATAAGCAAGAATACACAACAAACCAAAATTAAATAAGGAATATGCTCTAAGTCAAGATAAAAATCAATTGATGGATGGATTGATTGATTAATTGATGATGAGGATGATATCAAAGTTAATGATAAGAACAATGCGTACCCCAGGGATAGTGTTGTTAATGATAAGAACAACAAATGGATTGGGAAGGATACATCCTTATGATGATAATTGAATAGTGGCTCAATTTATTTCAATTGATTTGGATTAAAATCATGGATTGCTTATGGATGATGGGCTAGATTGCATGATTGGATTGCATGGATAAGGATTGATTTGGGATGGTTGTATAAATGGATTGGATTGGATAGAGGATAGAGGATAAATGGGTTGGATATGATAGAATTGGATTTAGGATATGATGGATTAGATTGGATAGGATAGTATGAAACCCACGACAAAGGAGAACTAAGGATTGGTAAGAAGATGGAAGGATAGATGGATTTCTTGTATAGGAGATGGGAGGCTTAAGTGGATGGATGAAAGGTGATGAGAGATAAGAGGAAAGGAGGGGAGCTCTAAGGACTTTGTTGTGAAGGAATAAGATGCCCCACACTAAAGGTAGCACAATCATGGATGGAGTATAATAAAGGATGCTTGAGATGGAAGGATAGTGCATCAAGGGTATCAATGGTAGAGGAAGTAAGGTTTTCATTGTCCAAATCATGCATGGATATTTTACCTCTAGCTCTCTATCAAGATCAAGGGTAAAAAGAAAGGATGAATTAGATAGGATAGGAGGATGGTGTTAGGATGAGGGATATGTGATGGAGGATATGGATAGGATGATCAAGATCAAGTAGATAAGATATGTATGTATGGATATTTGACCCCTGGGCTCCTCATCAAGAGAAAAGATGGGAAGGGAGGATGGAGTTGGATAGGATGAGGGATATGGGATAAATGATATGGATAGGATTTACAAGATCAAGTGGATAAGATATGGATGGTAAGATACATGATGTTTGGGAGAATCCTTAGGCTTTTTAAGATCAATGATGAAAAAAGGGAGGATGACTTAAAGAGGATGATGGATAGAGGATGAAGGAGAGTGGAGGATACGTATAGGATATTGTATAGATGAAGCTTACCCCCAAGTGTACAGTGCAAGAGAATGGTGGGTTACACATGACACTTTTTTTCCAGATTTTCATCATGGTATTCGCCCAAGGCACCACAAGAAGTGATTTTCACCATTAGATGAATGATTTCTCTTTACTTTTTTGTTGTTTGGATATTTGGAATAGAAATGATGGATAAGGATGCAGATAAGGATATGGATAAGTGGATTTGAAAGATAGTGGATGGATGATAGGGGGATGGGGGAAGGACTCAAGCATCTAGTTCCATGAATGGTATCCCTTGGATAAGTGTTACAATAGACATTGGTAGAACGATGGAAAGGGAGATGAAATGGGTTTATGCAAGGGATTGGATTAAATGAGGATGAAGGGGGATGAATTCTGAATAATGGATGGGGATTGGTAGACTTGTGTGTGAGTGAATGAAAATGTTGGAAAGGTCAACATTGACACACACTTTGAAGGGTGGTGGAGTTATGGAGGAGTGGATTTTGAATTTGGAGATTTTGATGGAGGATTAGATATGGATTTTGGGACATAGGGGCCCAAAATAGAATAAGGAGATGATGGAGGACTTAGGATAGTGGATGAAGCTATTGGATTAGAAATTTTGAATGCAAATGCTTATTTTTCTTTGAGATGCATGGATTCTATGAGTAGTTTAGGAATCCACATGGTTTTTGTTTTTGACTTCATGGGCCTTTGTGGCCTTTTGGATATATATATTTTTATTTTGGATCAAATTTTTCTTTGTTTTTTCATGTCTTTTTGAGGAGACATGTTGGTCCTTGTATGCATGTGGATATTTGGATTTATGCATTTTAGATTGGGAATCCAAATTTCTTTGAAGATAAATGCTATTGGTGGATGGAGATGAACAATGTGGATGTATTATGGATGGGATTAGTGTAAGTAGTATGTTGGAAGGGCTTCAAGGATGCATGCCTTAGTTGATCTTGATTGTGGACTTGAGGTGATGGATAAATAGGATAAAGGGATTTTGGTATAAGAGTGATGGTTGGTGGAATGTAAGGGCCTAAGATGGATGGAAGGGATGAAGGACTTAGTTTTGGGACATGGGGACCCAAAATAGATGGAAGGGATGAAGGTTTGGGCTTTGTAATTTAAGGACCCAAGATGGAATTGAAGGATGGAGGATATGAATATTTGGACTTAAGTGGAGGGATGTGGGTTTTGGGAGGAGTGCCAACATCTTGAGCTTGATAGACAAGGCCATGATAATTAAGATTTTCTTGGATTTGGAGGGATTCCAAGATGCCTTGTCAATGGAGGCCTAACACTTTATCTTGATAATGCATATTTTGACAAATAATTTTTACAATGGGATACTTATTGGTTTGGAAACAAGATGTGAGTCCATTTTGAGGGGGGTATGACATGGAAGGGATGATAGGTTCATGAAGGAAACTAGATTGGATGAAGGTGGAAGAACCCATTTGATAGGTATGGGGTTCATGGGTAGTTTGGATAGGGGTGACATGATCTTGTGGAGGATTAGGATCATGACATGGGGATGAAGGGATGCTTTGATATTGACTTGGGGAGGGATCATGTGATAGAGCAAATGGTATAATTTTCTCTTGGTTAGGAATGGAACCATGAGGTGAAAGGGGATCATGTGATGGAGTGGATGAAACATCTTAATCTTGATTAGGAGGGGGATCATTAGATGGGGTGAAAGGAATAATTTGATCTTGATTCAGAGCTGGATCATGCAATGGAGTAGAAGAGGTTCTTTGATCTTGGAGTGGAAGGGTTTCATTGGATGAAGTGGGAGAGAGGGGATAATGAGATGGAGGGATGGTTTGATCTTGGATATCATCAACAAAAATAAAATCATGATCAAACATGGGATTATCATGGACATCAATTTTTTTGGATGAAGTGGATGGTGATGTTTCATCTAAGGTTTTGTGGTCATGGACATGATCTTGATTTAGGCTAGGGTACATATGATGATTCTTTGGACCAAGTTATTAGCATGTTTGGAGTTTTTTAGATGGTGTGATAGGGGAGGGAGGTTGAATAGATTCTTCAATTTGTGTGGATGGAGCTTGATGAGAGATGGAAGTGGATGTGTGACATGGGAAGATTGCACAACTTTATTAGTGCTTGGTTGATTAGGCTCCTTTACTAAGAGTACTTGGAGGGAATCATGAAAGCCATGGGATGGAGTTATTTTTTAGGATTGGGGTGATGTGGATTGTAAGGATGTTTGTGGGATTTGAGATGAACTTTGGATGGTGGTTTGGTTTCCCTTGTAAAAGGAAGGGGTAGGATGAGCAATATGAGATGGATTAGGATTTGGTGGAGGTGGAGATGATGGAAGTTTTGCACCAATACTAAGGAAGTACCCAAACATATCATTTTTATCATTGTTGATATGGTGAGTGAGGATGAAATCAGTAATGGTGGATGGGGGTGATGTGGATGGTAAGGGTATGGGTGGGACTTAAGGGGAAATTTGAATGGGAGATTGGTTTACCTTGACATAATAAGGTGTAGCATGGATAATAGGAGATGACTAGAATTTTTTGGAGGTGAGGATGATGGAAGTTTTGATCCAATACTAAGGAAGTATCCAAGAATGGAATCTTTATCATTATTAAAATAGTGGGTGAGGATGAAATCGGTAGTGGTGGATGGGGGTGACATGTATGGTAAGGATGTGGAGAGATCATCTTGGTCCACAATACTCTCATTATCATCATAGGGATCATATTTAGGTTGGTCAACAAGGCTATCCTCACTATCATCGTATAATTGGGGTTGACCTTGATTGTGATCTTTGGTCTTGTTGGATTAGGATATGGGTTCATGATGTTGGATTGGGTTGGAATGTATGAGGGTGGATTAGAATAGATTAGATTGGATGGAGGGTAGATTATATGGCTAGAAATATGGAGGATTGATTGGAAGAGGAAAGTTTGGGATTGATTTTGGATGAGGGTGGAAATTAGGATGAAAAATTAGAAATGGATTGGGGATTATAATAATAAGAACTAAGGATGAAGATGGAGGATGGGGTTATATTAGGGGATCAAACATCAAGACCTTAATATGATTTGATGTGCTTAAGGATGATTCTCTATACTTAAGATAGAATAACGTTCTTAAGTAAGAGTTGATTGGATTTGATTTCTACTTAAGATTGGCATAATTCATAAGTAGGAATTGATTGGAATAGATGAATTAGATAGAAATGATGAATAGAGGATATTTTGAGCAAGATTACTGATGAAATTAGATTAATAATAGTGGATTTGATGTGGATTATTGGAGGTTGATTAGGATATGGACTAGGACTTTGAGTGTATTAGGAAAATTAATTAGGATTAGGGTCCTAAATGATGGATTAAGGGGGTGATCCCACAATAGTGGTTTGCAATTTTTGGCCAAATTGGACATTGAACTAATTTTTTTAACTAAATCTTCACTTTTGGGCACCTATAGTGGCTAAACCGTGATGAATTTGGAGATGATGCAAACTAGTGATTTGTGACATTTTGTCTATAGATTCTAAATATATTTTTTTCAATTTTTTTTGAATCAGATTGTACTTCTTTTTCCATCTCCTTCAAAAACTAGTTTTTAACAGTAAACACCATTTTTAAAGAGTGACATCACTAACTAATACAATTTTTTTTTTTTTTTATGAAGGATAAAATTCTATTTTTTTCAAATTTAGATTCGTAACTATGATGTCTAGTGCATGGAATTGGTTTCATAGCATTTCATTGAATATTTTTTTCTTAATTAAGTTTCAAAGTCAAACTAGTTACAATTTAGACATGATTCACTGGCTAAAACATAACTTTTTTTGTATGTATCAAAATTCTTTTTTTTTTGTTAGATCAGGGACATCAATATCTAGTGCATTGATATTTTTCAATTTTTTTTTGATAGTCTACTATTTTTCCCCATGTGCAGAAAATAGAGCTTGATTTTTTAGTGAAAAAAATTTGTTTAATCAAACTAAAAAATACATATTAAAACCAAAATATATTAAAATTATATTTAATGGATAGCTCATTCAAAAGACTACCATCATCCAGTTGGGTCTGTGAATTCTCCTCCATTTTCATCCTCAACCCAAGCTTTGAAGGGGAAATTTTTACAGAGATTTGGTAGAAGAGGGGGAGAAGGGGAAAAAATGGGGGTTCTAGCAAACTAGGGGGTTCGTTAGAACCCCACCTTCTAGTGAACCTCCCTTTAAATGAAATTAATAAATAAAACCCATTAAAGGGGGTTCGCTAGTTCTAGCGAACCCTTTAGGGGGTTCTAGCTAGAGTGTTTTCCATATGAAAATGCATTTTTCCTTAATAGAATTGTAAACCAGTTTTGTGGGTTTACCCAAGGATGGATTGAATATAGATTGAGATGATTAGGATATGTGAGATGGGGTGGATTGGATGATTGGGGATGATTGGGACAAGATGAATGATTAGAAAGATTGGGGGGATAATTAGGATGAATAGGAATGATTAAGATGAAATGGTTAAGATGAATAAAAATAATAGGATGGAAAATAATTATTATGATTGGAAGGGATGATTAGAAATATTATGGAGGATTAGGATGGGATGATTAGGGTGAGATGGGGTGGATTAGTTGATTGGTGATGATTAGGGAAAAATGGATAATTAGAAAGCCTAAGGGATAATTAGGGTGATTATGGATGATTAGGTTGGGATGGATAATTAGAATGATTAGGGGGGTAATTAGAAAGATAATGGATGATTAAGGTGAATAGGAATGATTAGGACTAAGAGGAATGATTAGGCTGAAATTATTGGGATGTAAATGAATGCTTAGTATTGGACAATTGGGATGAGATAAGGAATGATTAGGATGAGAAGTGATGATTGGGATTAGAAGGGATAATTAGGATGATTATAAATGATTATGATGAGGTGATGGATAATTATGATGGGATTAGGGATAACTAGGAAATATTATGATGACTAAGATGGGATGAGTAGGATGAGATGAGGGGAATAGGTATACTAATTATAGATGATTAGGATGAAGTGATTAAGACAATTAAGAATGATTAGGATAAGGTGATTGGGATGAAAATTGATGATTAGGATGGGGAAATGAGGATGGGAAGTTTGAATTGGAGATGATGCAGATAGCTTGAATTGGAGGACACCTAGATTTGTTTGGATTTTCAAGTATTTTGATGTTTTGAGTTTTTTATTTTTATTTTTATTTTATGATTTAAAAATGAAAATGAACAAGGAAATTATACAAAAGACAAAATATTATGGCTCAATTTGGATAAGTATCCCCTTTTGGTTTTAAACAGGGAAGATGATCTAAACATTCAAGCAAATAAGACACATGCACAAGCCTAACTCAAGCGGGATTATCAATCTTTGTAGGTCCAAGGAACCACAAGAAAAGATCGCCAAAAAGTCTCAACTAGACTTTACAAGCTCAAATAAGTGTATCCTCCATATACTACAAGGGTATGTGATGCTTAATCCATAGATGAAAGAGAATGCTCTCAAATAGTTGGAAGGAGAGGGTATCCCACTCTCCACCTTCACTTCTCTAAGGTATAAAGTTATTAGAGGCTTAACCAAAATTGACAATATTTTACTTATAAAAGGTGTTCCTTCACCCCCCGCTCTTTATACTATGTTAGAACACGATAGTTGAGGTCATCCCCTAAGGTGATAAATCCATAGGTAGACCCCCTAAAAAAAGAAACAAGATCACTTATTTTTGATCCTTAAGATCACACTATGGTGCAAGAGGATAGTATATGTGAGTCTTGAGGATCAAGAGACATTTTTTTATTTTAAATCCTAAATACAAATGTGAAAGTTAAATTTTAAGGTCAACTTTGAATGTGGGGAAAACACGCCAATCAAAATGTTCTAAAGCAAAAATGGACAAAAAATGAATTTCTTGTGGTTTTCTGATAAATTTTATTTATTTTTTGCTTAAAAATGATTTTATTTGAACAATATATGAGCATTTGGAATTTGAAAAGAAGGTTTGAATTTAACTAAGTGCACCTAATTTTTGAATAAGAATCTAGAAAATCCACTTGCATCGCATCAAAGAGCTCCAAAATAGCTTTCCAATTCCTTTTGAATTTTAAAAATCTGATATATGAGGTAAAAGTTATTGTCTATTTTCATAAAACAACTCGTTTTAGGCTTACAAAGGAAGGGGGGATAGATTAAGCCAATAGGTGTTGATGCCCGGTCACCCAAGTGACCAAGGGATAGCGATAGGGAGCTAGGCACCAAGTAGTAGTGGCGCACTTGGTCGCCGATAGGACCAAGGGATAGGTGAAACCCTTGGTCTACCGTTTCACTAAGGGCTAATCTTACGAAGAAAAGTAAATTAAAATTTGATATTACTTTTTTCTTTTAAAAAAAATTAAAATATAGTGCAGTAAAGGAAGGGTGCATTCAACAGATTTGAAGAAAAATAAAAATAAAAAGGATTTTCTAATACCTTTTAAGCGCTTGATAATGTTTTATTTCAAATATTTTTGCAAATGATTTTTTTTTATTGAAAAAACAAAGGCCGTAGGATTTTAAGAGCTCGCAGGCCCATGAACCTACAAATTTGTGTATACAAGTGTATATACCATGGGTGTATACCCATGGTGTATACATAAAAGTATACACAGTTGCTCAAGCCCTTTTTTTGAACATATACATAGATACAACAAAAAGTAAACAGAGAAATAGATAACCATAAACAATATATACAATGTTTATTTGTATGCAAAAATTTCATTCACAAGTATATATCTGTGATGGTAGAGGTTAGATATTTTTGTGTATATATACTTGCAAATATAACTTTACGATTTGTGAGTATATACTTACAACCAAAACCTTATATCTCTTTGTATGTATTGCTAGTAAAACCTTAAAATATATATTCATTGTATATATGTCTTCAAAGCTACATTTTTAAAAAATCCTTGATCATACGAATTTTTGTATGATGGGCCTTAGGGGCCCTAAAAAAATTTCAAAAAAATTATAGTAAGAAAAATATAGCAAATTTTATGTCAAAATTCATCTCTCAACCTTCGTGAGCACAACCATGAGGTTATTTTTTTGATTCGAGACTCCTAGAAAAAAATGATTTTCAAACCTCTTTTAGAAAAGCTTTCACTTGTAAGATCAAACTCACAAAAACTCACAAGAACAAGCATTATATGTAAAGATTCATGTTGGGTTCACTAAAATGTTTTGCATGAAAATGATATATTGAAATATGCATCAACTCTAACCTAGATCAAACCAAATACATGCAAACCTCAAAAAGATCAGGTGTAGTATGTTGATGTGTTGATAGCTTGGATGTGGTTGCTCACGAAACCAATAGCATGATGGTGTGGTCAAAATGATTCAATAGAAATTTTAGCACCATAATAGTGGCATAGGATTGAATGATAAAAATGGGATGGAAGGCTTCTCATTTATAAAATTCCATGAGCTAAATTAAGGGCCAAGATGCATTGAGTGATGGATGGCTAGGACTGATTGAGGATTAGGTTTTGGATTAAAGTTGTAGTCATGTGACAAGTGCCACATGAGGGATATGGGCTTGGTTTAGGATTAGGATTAGGGAAACACCTTCATGTGGATGGATAGGATTAAGAGGTGGCATATTATATGAAGGGATGAGATGGAAAGTTTTTTCACTTTTGGAAAGGTGTCTAGATTCAATGAATCAAGACAAGGAGTTAGTTATAAATGTGAAGGGGGTATTTGTCACATGAGGAAAAATTTAGATTGTGATCCATGTGAATGAATCTAATAGCTAAGATTAAATGGATAGAAATTGAGGAATAAAGGGAATTGAATATTAGAGGAAAAGGTAATGGGGATTAATTAGCCTAAATTAATTAAATAATTGATTTGAAGGATTTGGGATAAGACTAGAATTAATTAAATAAATATAAAATATCATTTAAGACCTCATTGAAAATGAAATCATAGAAGTCAATGGACAACAAAAAACCTCCAACATTGACCATAAAGTTTTTATAGATCCATTACATGATCATGATAAAGGAAAGGCCTCTAATTCGAGTAATACAACTAACAATTCTGCCAATTACACCAATGCCAAATATGACTACACCACCATCCATCACATTCAAGTTGTTGATGATTATGTCAATACCATTACTATCAACAAACCACCAAAATGTGCTGTCAATACCTGTCGAACCAAGGTGACTGTCCAAGGTGCTCCCTAAAAATAACCACTAAAGTCCCAAAATAATCTACTTGACCATTTGGGGAAGACACCCACACAAATCTATATCCTTGAGTTGTTGTGACCTAAGCACGAGGCCATTCTCGACAAAGCCTTACAAGATACTACCATACCCACTGACCTCGATGTCAATTGCTTCTAGGAGATGGTGGGCTATTTGGCTAATTCTCATCATGTCACTTTCTCCAACCAATATTATTTGACCCAAAAGACTAATTACAATGACCCCTTGCATCTTGAAGTCTTCATTTGCAAACATAAAGTCAGACAAGTATTGGTAGATGGTGGAATAGGGTTAAACATTTGCACCCTTAAATTGGTTAAGGCATTAGGATTCTCTGAAGCATGTATAGACACAACAAAAAGTATTGTTATCAAAGCCTATGATGATGAAGAATTCTCTTCCAATGGTGTTATCACACTACTAATCAAAGTTGGACCTGCAGTAATGGACACCACATTCCAAGTATTCGATCTTGAACTCCCATACAACCTACTCTTAGGCCGACCATGGATCCATGCCATGAAGGCTCTACCATCCATATACCACCAATGCCTCAAATTCCCATATAATGGCACCAAAGTCATGATAGCTGGTGATCCCAACCCATTTCAATATTGTAGCAACCTAAGAGGGACCACCCAAAAACAAGTGCTCATCAACCAGGAAGAATCATCATCCACCTCATCACACTACATTGATCCTTCCACTCTATCCAAAGCATCCACCTCCAAGACTCTACCCTCTGATCCCAAAATTGAGGTCCAAGACAAGGGGTGTGGTGAATACCACATGCAAACATCTTATTTTGTCAGCAAGCTTATGTCTCCTAAGTCATATGGAAAAATTTCAATAGACAAGAGACAATCCAAGGTCACTATACACATTCCTCCCACAACCATTTTCACAAAATGGGGAGATCTAAGCAAGAAATCCATCAATGAAGAGGATGTGACCTCTTGGCTCTACAAAGAAGATGATGAAGAAGCTCCTCCACCTACACAAATACCCACTAAACAATATGGAAAAGGTTTTGAAATAATGAAGAATAGAGGCTATGATGGACATAATGGATTGGGGTTGAAAAAAAGTGCAATGATGAGACCTTTGTCAATATCTAAATGACCAAAAGGCTTAGGTATAGGGTTTAAACTAATCAAGATTGGTGCCCCTAGTACTAAGGTACTTTCGATCAAGGAGGTAGGTGATTTTGAGAATATCGAGACATCTACAATGCCTGACACCCCTGAACCATCTGAGCCATATGACAATGATTATGTTGAGACCGAATCTAATGAATATGAATTGGAGTCTCTTGTCTCTAGTGAATATGGTATAGCTGAGATGCTTGCCAAACTTGACTTATCTAATACCATGACTTGAGACCCTAATTATACCTTCATCTTTATAATGTTTTCTCTAAACCTTGATGCTATTGATGATGGCATTCCTTTATTCTACCCAAACTCGTTGATTGGGACCAAAAAGGACCACCTGTCTTGGACATATTCGAGAACGACAAAGCCATTGCCAAGTTCATGGGATTACGAGAAGGAATTCCTAGTGGTGATCATAAAGTTGGCTTTACCATTCACTACTATATTTGACTCCAATTTCTGATGAAAGTTTGTTGAAATATCGACAAACTTTAGTCTGTATTTCGATGAATCACTAAAATAATTTTTTCCGCTTTCCCGACTAGCTTTAAAACGTTGAAATCACGACTCAGCTTCGTCAGTTTTTTCCACAAAAAAAGGATCTAGTGTTCATCAAAATATCGACGAAAACTTTGTCGATCTAACAAAAAACAATAGACAAAACACAAGTGGCATGCCTTTGCGAAAGCGTTGGAAAAACAACAGAAGTTCGTCAAAATTTTGACTAAATAGACAAGTCATTACAATGAAAGTTTCGTCAGACGTAAGGAAAATATCAACTTGAAAGATCAAGACTGTTACAACGATCAAAATTACCTAATGAGAAGACATATTGGGAGGACTACCCTGTGGTTTTAGCGATGAATTTTCATCGGCGAGACACTCATCTTGTATCATTAATGAAGCATGAGGGAAGCATATCGACAAGACATATATCATTGTAGTAAGTTTTGAATGTCTACCTTACCCACTATGTCACATCGATAAGATTACATTGGCAAGAGTCTTGCTGACATACTTAAGATCGATATAATAACAATAGAAGTTCGTTGAAATTGTGATGAAATAGGCAAGTAATTACGATGAAATTTTCATTGGACATATTGTAAATTCATTGGATGCTTTTGGAGGTTTGTTGGTTGCTTTCGTCGAAGGTTCGACGAAACAATGCAATTTAAAAAAAAAAACTATTTGTTCAAATGTAGGCATATCAGTGAAAGATCAAGACTATTACAACAATCAAAATTTCCTGAGAAGATATATCAAGAGGATTGGCCTGTGGTCTTAGCGATGACATTTCATTGGCAAGATACGTTGTCTCATCGATGAAGCATGAGGGAAGCATTACAGAAAGAAATATACAATCAGAGTAAGTTATGAATGTCTACCTAACCCGCTATGTCATGCCAATAAGATTACATTGGTAGGAGTCTTGGAGACATACTTGAGATAGAAAGAATAATCATCCGGGAGACTCACCATGTTGGGGAAATTGCAGAATATCCTAGCGATACATGATCTCTTGCCGATGAAGATACAAATGGATCAAAATAATTATCGGGGTGACTATGGGCGATATTTGATGTATAAGACATTTCTAAAAGGACATGTCCTTTCAAACATTTGATGTATAAGTATCCATTTTTTGATATCAAAAGGAGAGAGGCGAATAGGAAAAAAGAATATTGTAGATAGTTTTTTTTTGTAATGATGTTTTCATCAAAAAGACTCAAATGCATGCATGAAGTTCAATGAAGTTAATGAAGATATATGAATTTGTGGCTTAGTCTTTGGTATCAACTGTCTATGGAATTATATAGTTATTTGATTGTCTCCATTTTGATGCTTTTCTATTGTTCAAATTGGTATATCAAGTATATATTAGTTTGTCGATACACATGTGCTATATTTGTGTGATGTGATCATTTGGTTCTTTCAAGTAAAGATTAAATCCTTATAATTAATCACAGTAATTGGAAAGTATTAATTGGATTAGTAAGAAGAATCAAATGATTACGGTTGTCATCTTGTCTCAAGTAGAGTTTTCATCCATTTACTTGCATGCTTGTACAAGTTGCAAACTGCATTTGTGTGCCAAATAGTTTGAATTATTTCCATCACAAATTACACTTTTCTAGATCTTCATTAGACTCCATATACCCAACGAGGCACTAGTCTTACATACTTAATTTTAGTTCATCCAATTTATATTTTACATCTGTTAACTGAACATATTAGGATTAGCCTTGATATTTCTTATACAATCTATACCATAATAAAGATTCAATTGTCCACTCCCACTTGCCATTGTGGATAAATTGCTTAAAAAATATACACAAATCAAGTCTGCTTTATTCATAAGTATACCCGCCTAGGTCTAGCATCACTTGAAGAGAAGAAGGTCTAAACTATTTGGCCTTGTATGTTACCTTGAAACATACCAAGAATTTGGCAACCTCTTGAGGCATTTTTCCTATGTTTTCGAGAGCTAATAGACATAACGCCTATTGGGAAGTATGAAAAATTATATATAGGTAAGAGCTTCAATAATTCTATATAGTTCAAGAAAAACTTCAAGGTTAGTAATTCATGTCATTCTATACATTCTACAAATCTAAGTTGAATGCAACTAATTTGCAAATACTAAGAGTCATCATCAACACTAACAACTTTAAAGTCACAACTATTGGTCCAATATTGATAAAAATATTGGGCATTATATAAACCACTACTATCACAACTATTGAAACATGTTCAGGTACTGTGTCCTCTCCCCTAGATTAAATTAAGGAAAACATTATTGTAAACACAATATGTATAGAAGAATATGAATGTAAAGGAAAATGGATATTAGCAAAACATAAATGTAAATAAAAGTAGTGTGAGCAGAAAATGAATCTAAATTGGTCTTGAACAAATAAAATCATACCTAATTAACATTAAGTTATACTGACCTTGTACTCATTTCCATTGTCAATCTTGAAGGTTACTTTGATGCCTTCTGTAGAAACTCTCTGGCCACGAGGAAAGAGAAGGCAGGAAAACCAAGTGTATATTGATGACTTCCTGCCAATCAAAAAGAAACAAGCAACCAGTCAACCCTATTAGAATAGAATAATCTTATGAATTGATTTTATTTGTTTTATTGGCTAATGGATAGTGGAACTAGTTCTCTTGAATTGAGATACTACTAAGATGTGTTGATTGGTGATTTTAGACTACTGATATTTTGCTTCAATCTTTATAAGTTACTTTTGTCTTAAATATATTCAAGATAACTCTGCAAAAAAATTCCCTGATCTGTTAGAAATTATGCAGATTATTTTTTTAATACTTCTCCATTTTGATATTTTCTTTCAAAAATTCATAGAAGGATATGTAATGCCATATTTGAAACTTACATATTTTAATTTTACTAGTTCTGTAATTATAGGATATGATTCCAACAATTATGAAATGCATCGACAATATGCTGGATGAATGAAGTAAACTATGCAATTGGACGGTGTAAAGCCAAATTCCTTAACCCTTGCGAGCATCCTTCTTGCCTATTCTAAAACATGTGCTTTGGAACAGGGCATGAAAATCCATCTAAGTATAATGAAAAAGAGATTTTTGTTAGATATTATATTATAGTAAGTTGAATGAATGTAAGTAGAGAAATTTTTGCATACTTGCAGATGGTACAAAATTTCATGGTTAAGTGGAAGCCTTCCATCAACAACAAGATCCAAATATCCGTGTACCTATCTCAATCGAGCCTCTAAACCCTTTAGAGTTGTCAAATTTTCCACTAACATATTATGCACAAAAGTCAAATTTTAGAGTTGTCACCACTAAAAACAAAAGAAATAGAGTTTTGAAACCAAATCCACACACAACACATTGTGGTATTCATACAAAGCCATACAAACAAACTAAAATAATAACATTGGAATGGAAACAACTTCAAATTATGATGCAGAGCATGAATTCACTTTACTCATCTAGAGGCACATTTCACAATAATGGGTTCATCTAAACATTTGTACGATGTTCAAATAGTAAAGAGATTGATGAAAGATAGAGGAAATAAAAAGATACTTGGATTTAGTTGGACTGAAGGCCGTAAACTGGTACATGTTTTTTGTGTAGGAGTCATATCACATCCACAAACATGGAAGAGCTATGCAAAGCAGGAGAAATTGGCTTGGAAAATGAAGGTATCAGGGTATAAATAATCATTTTTCTGCCACCATAGTGAAAAGTTAGCACTTTCTTTCATCTTTGCATATTGGTTTGATGCTTCAAATGATGCATTTCTTATATTGAAAAGTGCATTAACTTATTGAGCTTCTCTTTGTTTCAAGAATAGTTTAATATTCTTTATTTAATAGGGCCAACCACGTGACGGTGGAAGCTCATTTGGCCCCCTCCCCCCCTCACATCACTCTCAATTACCTATACCTGATCATATAACATTAATCATTCATTCATCCATTAATAACATATAACATTTATTCATTCATCCATTAATAACATATAACATTCATTCATTCATTAACATATTCACATTCATTCATTAACATATAACATTAATTCTTTCAGTTTTTACATATTATAAAAAATATGGTTGTCATAATATGATTACAATCACTTTTTTTTTGTTTCTTTTTTGAAGCTAAAAAAATATTAAGTGGAGTATCATTTTCTAGATCATCTGTCCCCCCTTCATTTGTTCTCCCTTCTGCTCATGATCTTAATGTACGCCTAGTCGTGTACTCATGACGTGGACGTGGCTACAAGGGGGGGTCTGCTGCAATAACAAAGAAATGTTAAATTGATATGTTTTATTTTTATTGTTATAGGGATTTCATTAATTAAAAGAAAATTATAGTGGTTCCCTTTACCTGATGCGGCCACATCATGTTCACTGATCTTGTCTTATAGCCTCATGCTCAACATGTTGAACACCCTCTAAATCCTGATATGGAGTTGAAACATGAAAGGTTACATTAATTAATACACCAATTGCAATTAAATATGTTTAAAAAAAAATTAGAGTGGCCCTCTTTACCTGATGGGGCCACATCATGTTCCTAATCTTCTCTAGCCTGATCATGCTCAACATGTTGATCACACTCTACATGCTCTAAAGTTGAAACATGAAAGGTTACATTAATTAATACACCAATTGCAATTAAAGATGTTTAATTGTATTAATCCATACTGCATTTTGTATAGCACATGAATACATCCAGTACCAAGATGCACACCATGACCTTCATTTGCAGGTTGTGCTCCACCCTCACCAGGCTGCATTCCAATGTCATGTGCAGTATTATCATTGCTTGTCTATTTAAAACAAATAGGCACATAATTACTTTATGGTGGAAATTAATATTGAATAGATTGCACAAGTATTCAATTTTAAATAAACTTTATTGAGTTTATCTACCTGTATGTCGGATGCAATGGAAGATTGTGTTTGCCTAGTCAAGACTCTTAGGTGTTTAGCCACGCTCCATAGCCTTGCTGGAAGGAAATCTTCAAGTCCTCTTCTATGGGCACTCTGTTGAATTCAGAGCCCTAAATTTTTTGCATAAGATCATGAATTTTTCTTCTATGGTGTGATAAAACCAAAATTATTTTCAATTTATTATTTGGATGCAATATTTCATTTATTGATACTTACAATTTGTGCGACTAATTTCATATAACCACGAGCCAAGTTTGTGCTGCCCATGTTTTCTAGTCTTTCCTTTGTTGCCTTGATGTGTCGGTCAGCCTATGAAAAGTTTGAAATACATTAGATTATGTAAAAATAAAGAGTAATCAGTATATAATTACATTGTTGATAGTATCACATACCTTCCTTGGCTCGGTGGTGTCTTTCCTTTTTTCTTTTTATCCTTCTCCTTTCCATCCGACACCAAGTCCTTCCACTCCCTCTCCAGAATCATGGGGGGATGCTCGTACTTTTTGTTCTTCTCTAAATGTGACCTATATTGGTCCCTCACATACTTTAGATAGGTACCAAATTTCTTAAGGACCTTGGTTCGGTTGAATGTTTTATCACCAAACAACACAACTAAATAGTTAATGAGCTCATATTTTAAATCTTCATTTTGGGCATTCAACCGTGTACGTATGGTGGGCCTGAAGAGATCCAATGTAATATCACTTAGATGTTTATAAAAAAACATCATTTCTTGCAAAATGATCATGGGATCATTAGTCTAAAAAGAGTGATCAATAAGTCAATTTCAATTGGTTTATATATAATAATAATTAAAACATTTTAAAGTACTTGGGACCTTCTCTATCTTTATGGGAACGAAATCCTCGGTCACCACAAATGTGACTAATAATGTTCCTGTACTAGTAATACAAGAAGATCCAGGAAATGCTACTAAAACATCACCAGTACTAGTGGCCTCTTCATCCCTAGGTACATGTCCTAATGCATGTTCTGGCATGTGTTCACTGCCAGAGGGTACACTACCGGATGCCTGCATGGTATGTTTTGCCGACATTTCGGTCAAGAATATAGGCACAGATGATGGGGTCAGATAATGTGATGTATGCACATAAAGATCAAGATGGACACTTGTACCAACCCCTACTCCTCGGGTAACACTTGCAATACCATAATCATGGCCAGCAACATCATGAGGATGCAAAAAATCCTGTAAAAAAAACATATATTTTAGTTCATGACATAAAAGAGTAAAAAATATAAAACCATGAATGAACTTATGTTATAATTAAAGACCTCATAACAGCTTACTTGCAAGTTTATTGCTCTCCTAGTCAATATTTTAACCCTCTCTCTTATCTCATCTATTTGAGGCACTATGAATAACAACTGAAGGATTTCTTCATTGTATTTTTTTGGGTCTTCCTTATCATATCGAGAGGGTTTTTTGAATATGTGATGTCATCATCACATAATAGTGATTGCACCTCCCTATAGATGCTCTCCTCTACTACTGGTGCCTTTCCCCGATCAGCTGATTGCAACAAGAATATTAAAAACATTATCGAAATTAACCCAATAAACTCAAAAAAAACATAATAATAAAACATTTTGTTCATATCTAAATTGTACAATTACAATGAGGTAAACCTATTGGGTAGAAGCACTTGAAAATGCATCACGATCTGTGCTCTAGGACAGAGCCTTCCCCGTATGATCAATGTCCCCCTGTGACAAAAATTAAATATAAAAAACCATTATCGAAATGAAACCAATAGACTTACAAAAATAAATAAATAATAAAATGGTATATTGGAGTCATTAATTAGAGGTTGGGTAAAATGGTATATAGTACATACCATCCTCATAGTAATTGTGTTTGTATCTAAGCAATTCAAATTGTAATCGATTAGCAACTCTTCCCATGCAGTTATTAATTTTATCGCACATACAAATACACGGTTTCCTTCACGTGCCTCGAATATGCAATTGGGTTGCTTATTTGTTGACCCAGGTCATGTACTATTTATAAACCCTGCAATATTCCCTGATGCTTTTGGCCTTCCATCAATGTACATAGCCACTCCTTTATTTTGATCCTTATCTTTTTGCTATATATAATTTGCTGATAATCAATGTACTTATGCATACTTTGTGTATATCGAACCAACTGCATCCAATCTTTGTAACTGTAACATGGTTTGACATACTCCATCAATTTAGTAACTTTTTCATAACAAACCTTTATGCTGTCCATGCAAAATAGGCCCAAACCATGTAATGATGATGGTGCTATGTGATATATCCTCTCATTGACACAAAAATCAGTGTTTATTTGAGCAAGTTCGTTGGGTACCCATTGTTTCTATAGATGTTTTTACCTCAAGGACACCTCGATGTCACCTATGCTCTCATCATCATAAGAACATGACCCCCCTTTAGCAAGAAAAAAATCCATACATTTACAAATTTTTTTTCTAATCTTTTGACTTCTAGTTGATCTCCCTCTTTTAGACCTACTACATGTCTCGCTTTCCTCTTCTCTTCCTGAATTTCCCTTGCTCGAGGAAGACAGATCTGAAAAATACCTATTTGGTGGTACTTGCACTCATAAGGATGTTGGATGAATTTTTTTCATGGTGATGTGATCCCAAGGTGACATTATGATTAATCTATCATTTCATCGCTAGAATTTGATAGTTTAAAAGGTAATCAAGTCTTAATAGATTGCAAGTGTGATTGAGGGAAAATACTTGTTAGAAAACAAGTAACAAACGAAATAGTGCAAACAACAACTATAAACACCCTACACCTCAAGATTAGCCTAGTTGGATTCAAAACAAAATAAAAACAATAAATAGAGTGGATTCACGTTGTCTTGATTTGATCATTTGGTTGGCCCTTCGATCTTTGATGTTGTATGTTCCTTTGGTGGTAAGAGATGCAAACTATGAGATGAGGTTATGATGGAAATGAGTGAAAATGGATGCAAGTATGAGAATTTGACTAAGTATGGCTCAAAAGAAAATTTTGCAAGAGTTTGGCTAGCATGAATGATCTCCCTTAAAATGAGAGAAAAGAGGGGGTATTTATAGAGAATTTTAGACTCTCTAGAGAAATGGACGGTTGAGATTGAAGCACCAAGATCAAGATGTAGGGCTAAGGTGAGTTGAGAACTCACAAACCCTCACATCTTGACATGTGGCATGTGAAGTGGTTTGTAAGAGATAATCTGTACATGAGTTGGAAGGAGAGTACATGACATGGAGGTAGTACATAGTACCTTGGGATTGGGACAAGATTTCCTCTTAAAGGAGGTCCTTATTCCCATGTGGGTGAGAGGACATGTGAGGAATTAAAAATTCCTCAAATATCCTCATGGGGATGAGAGAAGGAATTAAAAATTCCTTGAAATGCATTGGGGGATTAAATGTGAATTAAAAATTCACATGGGGAATGGAGTGCCTTTTTCAAAAGGAGAAAGCCTTTAATAATGTTGACTTAGGACACATTCCATAAATGACATGGGGATTAGGTTGACCTAATTAAGTGATTAAGGTTGTGCAAGTACCTGATTAGAAAAATTAATGGCAGATTAGAGACAAGTGAGAAATTATGGAGGATGTGACCCTAATGATGATTAGGGGTGTGCACATCATAATCATAAATTAATTATGATTAAGAAAGAGGGTTAGATTGTTAAGAGGGATTAGAGACCAACTCACAAAAGTTGGAGGATGTGACAATGAGAGAGAAAGTGAGGAATTAAAATAAATTTAAAATTCCAATAGGTAATATGACTAAATTAAATAAAGTGATATATTTATTTAATCTAGAGAGGAAAGAGGGGAAAAATATTTATTAAATTAAATACTTTGGAAACCTTAAGTAAGACACGAAATATTAATTAAATGAGTGATTTAATTAATACTGGCAAAGAGGATGAAGTAGATGAGTAAAATGATGGTTAAAGAGATGTCTTTGACCATATGGAAGTGGTCAAATTTAGATGTCTACATTTTTCCCCTCTTTAAAACACTATTAAGATAATAGGGTTTCAAAGAAAATAAAATACATACGACTCTATGGAAGAAGCGATCGGAAAAGAGATGCCCCAGCATGGGAGAGTTTGGATGAGCTGCCTGAACGAAGGGAAATTAAAGGGGGTGCCCCAATCTCGCGAGAGAAGGTTTATAGTGGAAGGTTGGGAGGGAATGGTAGGGTATGCCCCCTCGAGAGGGCATATGGTGAAGGAAAAGGGGCTCTGAGCAACTTCTCGAAAGTATAGAGTGGTATATGTCGTTGGAAAGAACACGAAAAACCAAGAAGATTGACACTTGAACAGAGGCAAACATATGTACATTGTGCAAATGGCGGCCCTAGGAAGATAGAGGATGAGGGAATTAGTTGGGGGGAAAAAGGTTAAATAAAGGGAAAATTTTTTCTTTATTTTTAAAAGGTAAAAAAGGGAGGGAAAAAGCTATAAAAGATAATTCTAAGAAATACTTCTCATTTGGACAATTGTCAGGTGAGGAGGAGAGGGAGAAAAGGAGAGGGTGAGAGGGAAAGTGCACGATGTCAGAGTACGATACATGCATTATCCACCATGGGGACAAGAGACGACAATTCTTCAGCGAGTGTGTCGTGCCATGCTATGTTAGCTCCAAAACCAACTTTGTGTTTTTTGTGATTTCGTTATAGTTAAAAAAAATGAAAATGTGGGTTTTGCTCGGGAGGGCGGTATGAAAAATGGGTAGATGGAAAAAAAGGAAAACAGGATTTTGAGAAATTTTACCCAGCACCCACGGAGGAGCGGAGCCGTCTGCGCCCGAGTAGATCCACCCATGGACGAGGCCAGTTTGCTCGTGCGTGAGTAGGTCCGATCATGGAGCTAGGCAGGTCTGACCGGGCTTGGGCGGGTCTATCCATGCTCAGGCAGAGCCACCCACGCTTGGGCGGACACCCACTCGGGAGCTTGGGCAGGTTCACCCGCGCTTGGGCGGACGCCCACCTGGGAGCTCAGGCAGGTTCGCTCGGGTTTAGGAGTGTCCACCTGTAGTCGGGTGGAGGTTCACCTGGGAGCTCAGGCAGGTCCACCCGGGAGCTCGGGCTGATCTACCCAGGCTTGGGCGGGTCCACCCAAGCTTAGGCGGGTCTGCCTATGGACCATGGTGGGTTTGCCTAGGCAAAGGCGGGTCCACCCAAGGACCAGGGCGAGTCCGTTGAAAGTCCCAGGCAAAGTTAGGGTTTGGTCAGGGATCTGAGGGGACCGACAAGAGGGGGAAAGAAGAAAAAAGTTGAGGGAAAACATAAGACAAAAGAAAACTAACATAGTAGCTATGTTATGGATGCAGAATGTTGAGAGCTTGCAGATGCGGGAGAGATGATCTGACGTATTGAGGAGATGCATGGCGGTGATGACCGACGTAGATCACAAGAGGTTAGCAGAGGTGGGACTATTCCACATGCTAGCTTACCTGACGATTAAGGTCCATAGGGCCATGCTAATAGCCTTGATAGAGCATTGGGACTCGATGACATCTACATTTCATCTACCGACCGGTGAGATGACAGTGACTCTAGAGGATGTTTAGTAGATTCTGAGGCTCCCCATAGCAGGGCTCATGGTTAGCGAGTGTTGGGTAGCGGGCGAGGCATTGGATGAGTCTGTGTAGGTTGTATTTGGTGATGATGAGCTACTAATTCAATGGCAGTAGCTGGACATGGACAGATGCTTGTCTTGCAGGGTATCAACATTGTCGTTGTACCTAGTGGGGCTGATTAGTGGGATACTGGTGCTAGATTGGAGTGGTCGATTCTTGCATCTCAGGTTTGTCAAGGTGATCTGACACATCATCGAGGGCTGAGAGGTTCAGTTTGCATGGGGGACCTATGTGCTAGTGCAACTGTACTGGGATATGCATGGGATATGTTATCGATAGTCGTTGAGTGTGATACATATCACACTACTGTAGGTGTGGGCTTGGGAGCACATTAGGGTGACCAGGCCGGTCATGCAGAGAGCAGGAGAGTAGGATGATAGAGAGGTTGTAGCTTGGGGATGGGGGCAGAGGTGAGAGCGATACTATGTTATCAAGATGTTAGAGATGTGGATGTGTGGAGGAGATGACTGGATGATGTGCAGGCAAAGATGATAGTATGACATCTATATATACTGTGAAACTTTAGGGGATGGGGGGATGATGAGGAGGCACACAGTGGTTACTTCTTTACCTATTGTTATATTATTGGGAGAGGTACGTGTGTAGTGGAGCTACATAGACCCAATCGAGTGATGTGGTAGTTTGGAGTGAGACAAGATATTCCCACAAGACGGGTGATGTTTCAATGATTGACACGAAAGTGACCATGGGGGGCCGAGCTGGATTTGGATGCAGTCTGGGAGGAGTTGGAGATATTTTAGTTTGTGCCACACTGAGACAGGTGGGAGGGCCTGAGAGATGCAAGGACGACAGGTCGATATGGTCAGTGGTTCAGGCGACATCTGCCTCCATGGATTACACCAACGGTGCTGATTGAGGGGGTACTAGGGTTTAGGTCAGAGGATGAGAGATGGCTTAGGGCGGAGGGACCGGTACCCTGAAGAGGATGGAGAGGAGGTTAGGAGAGAGGAGGACAATGGGGAGAGGGACAAGAGGTAGTTGGAGCAGCTGAGGAGCTAGTGAGGGTAGGTAGGAGGAGGAGACAATGGTGCAAAGCCCGAGGAGGAGATGGAGCAGAGGAGGGAAAGGATGAGGCCAGGGCTGCGACATGGCAGGATAGGGGGCCAGAGGTCTAGAGAGAGAGGAGGTAGGAGACACATGCATCCCCAAGAGGTCAGCAACAGGAGAGAGAGGAGGCCAAGGCCAGCGGAGCGCAGGAGAGACATGAGGTTGACATGGCCACTAGAGGGCAACAACGACAAAAATAGGAGGGAAAGGCCAATGGAGAGTAGGAGAGGATGACGAGGGGAGGGGGAGCCCCTATGGTGATTGAGGTGGACAAGATGGAGGCGTCAACAGAGAGTGAGGGATATGAGCCATGGGAGATGGAGATTGATTCTGATGTGCATGATATCGTACGACTATCGACAACACCACCTAGAGGAGAGGATCTAGCAGTGGTATTGAGATGGACCCTGGAGAGACTGTGACTCAGTGAGTAGTGATTACGACAGACAGAGGTAGAGCGGGTTAGATTAGATACAGAGATGAGTGAGCTACATGCACGATTCAGCCAGGGCGAGAGGAACTACTCAGATCTAGCCATGATGGCGACAGAGGTGGAGAGGAGATTGCTGAAAGAGAGGGATGAGGCACGAGATGAGGTGGTTGAATTGCGAGTGGAGGTAGAGAGGTTACGAGCAGATGTAGCGATGGAGCATGAGGAGGGGGATGTAGTGAGATGGGAGAGAGACTAGTTGGTGGCAGAGGCGGTGATATGATAGACTATTGGAGGAGGGACATGGCAGGAGCCATTAGAGATTAGGGCAGGGACTGCCAGAGATATAGAGGATCTACAAGGATAGCTAGAATAGTTATGGAGAGAGAGAGAAGATTTGCACCAGGAGCAGGCTGAGCTCAGAGACAGAGTGAACTATTTAGAGGAGATAGTTGGGGATATGGGATTGATGTAGCAGAGAGAGGAGGAGATGAGGAGAGAGATACGCATGCTATAGATAGAGAGAGACGTGACACAGGCACAGGTGTAGGTCATAGAAGCAAAGAGGGATGTGGTACAAGCACATGCTCAGGTGTTATGAGTGAGAGGCAGGTGCTAGAGGCAAAGGTTTAGTCTCTTCAGAGAGAGAGGATGCAATAGTGTCACATGTTTTAGGTCTTCGGCGAGAGCGAGATGTTACCGAGTTGAGACTTCAGGCACTTCAGAGGGACAGGGATGCAGTGGAGGCTCGGGCACAGGCTGCACATAGGGAGAGAGATTCCATAGAGATACAGATGCAGACGTTACAGAGTGAGTGGGACACAACACAAGCTCAGCTGTAGGAAGCATAGGGTGAGGGGGGAGCTGTAGGTAGAGGTACAAGGGTTACGTGCATAGTTACAAGCTGTAGAGGTTGAGAGAGATAGGACCACAGAGCAGGTACAATAGTTGACATTGGCACAGGAGGCCTGGGGATAGGAGCAGAGAGCTATTAGTGGAGATTGAGATAGGTATAGACATGAGAAAAATTCTACTAGAAGTGTGCGTATGAGCATGCCATTCCAGATTCGGCATAACGCACAATGCACTACATCAAACATGCACCATAGATGCCAGCATCGTCCCAATCATTAGGGACACGTACTAGAGGGTTTAGTGACTATTGGCAGACTCCATCTCCTTATGGTGGTTACTAGGGAACCCCCACCTATGAGTATCAGGGGACTCCTACGCATAGAGGGCCAGTGCTTGACTTTCCATAGAGATCCGACATGGGTAGCTCACAATAGAGCAGTTAGAGGGCAGATGATAGGATACCAGTTTTTGATAGACACAGGATGAAGGTTTAGTACTTATCGGCAGAGATCAGTGGTGCTCTACATCTCTAGATTTTGTACCTTATTTGATGATATATGATGTATATGTGGTAGATTATACTTGAGACTTAGTGAAAAGATGTATTATTTTGATTATGATATGCAACAACCCTTATTGACACTATGCATTATGTTTTTTTTTTTTTTGTGATATCTATGATTTAGTTTATGTATGCACATGTATATGATATTTCATGCTTATGTGGATGTATGATTTGGTTTATGTATGCATACATATATGATGTTTCATGTTTATATGGATGGATGATATGCTTATGATGTTTCATGCCTATGTGGATGGATGATTATGGTTTATGTATGCACATGTATATGATATTTCATGCTTATGTGGATGGATGATATGCTTATGATGTTTCATGCCTATGTGGATGGATGATTTGGTTTATGTATGCACATGTATATGATATTTCATGCTTATGTGGATGAATGATATGTTTATGATGTTTCATGCCTATGTGGATGGATGATTATGCATGTATTAATGTTGATAATGCAAGATGAATGCATGTGTTATGTAAATGTTAATATGGACATGTATGGGTTAAATGAAACTATGATTCTTAATCTAATCAGTCTATGAACTATGAAATATATTGAATCTATAATGTAATATGAAATATGAATGAAAGATAAGTTCCTAAAATGCAAACCTAAGTGTCAGTAAGGACTTGCATGAGAATGCGGATAGGCGATAGGTGTGATACTGCATTTGTCAAAAAACCATTAGTACCCTAAGAGGAAAATCAAGAGGGAAAAGAGTCAATGTTTGCACAACCTAAATCACAAGTCGCAGGTCATGAAGAAGGCTGAATGAAGAGTGTATGTAGTGAAATGAAATGCAGTCAAGAATGCAATTTTCCATCTTCGAAGCATTGATTTTTGCTATAGCATAAGATACCAAATACCCTGATATGTAAGACCAAGGCAATTTGACATCCAATGCATGAAACAAACACAACAAAAAAAAAGGCTATCCCAACACCCCAAGGTCATGATGACCTTGGTTGAGCTAGGTATTGGGATAACCACAAACACACAAGGATGCCTTAGCATAACACAAGACCTCAGTGATCTTGGTGGGTACTACATGGGAAAACGAGAAGATAACAGCAAAGAAAAGATCAAGATATGCCCCTATGTTGATGAGTCAAAAGCACACCATGATATGATGGATCAAGGCGACCATGACAAGTGTTGATAGGGAGCTCAAATGATAGCTATAGTCCAAAAGCATCAAAAGATCATAATCAATTTGAAATGTGCTTTGCCATAGGATCAAGGGGATGGATGGGATTGATGTGGTCTGCTAGGAAGGATGCATCCTGTTGAGACCAATGATGGATACTAAACTAGAATGAACTAGTTGACGCAAGATGTTTTTCATTAACCAGATCTCCTGACACAAGGGGATTTTGTTTGTGAAGAACAAGTTAGATGAAATGACACACCCTATAGACCTAGGGGCTCAGGGGTTGATCAAAGATTAGCCTTGCCTACGTGAAAGTGCAGAGCCCTCGTAGTTCAGGAAAAGACCATGGATAAAGCGGAAAGAAGACAATGGTGACTAATGATGAATGACACATGTCATGACACACAAATGCCCTGGGGGAGTATCAAATGATCAACCTTTCCTATGTGACAATGTAGGGGCAACATAGTTTGACTAAAGACGTGACAGGATGAGACCTAGATGGAGACTGACATGATGGGGGGGGGCTATATGAAGACAAAAATTGACTGGCGATTAGATGAATGAAACAAGCTTAGAGTGGGATACTGAAAAGCTCAGGATGAGGGATAGCCAAGATGGATTGTCCAATGCTTAATCAAGAGATATACTAAGCGGCCAAGGATGGGATGGGTGAGGATGATATTGCAGATGAAAGCATAAAATAACCAGAATGCCAAGTAGATAATGAATAAGCCCTCTATGAATGACACATGTTACCAGGTTTTCACCACCCGTACTTATCCATGGTGCCACCAAAAAGTGGTTTTCACCATGGGACGATTTTATTTCTCTTTACTATTTTTGGATTTTTTTCTTTTTTTCTTTTTTGATTTTTTGATAGGTGGGGTTACCAAGTGGACTTAGGTGTAGAAACTCTTTAGATGCATGATATTGATAGGTTCTTCAAGAAGCTCTCCTTCAAGGGTAGCAAGTTTGTATGCCCCAGAGCCATATTTAGCGCTTATGATGTAAGGACTCAACCAGTTTAGCTCAAATTTTCTCTTTTTATCACATTCTTGCTGGGTGTGTTGGTTCTCTTTAAGGACAAGATCACCAATCTGGAACTATCAAGGACAAACCTTCTTATTGTAGGTATTCTTGAGGCCATTTTGGCATGCTTGCAGATGATCATAGGCTTTGATTCTTCTTTCATCAAGTAACTCTAGTTGTGCAAGTCATGCAACAAGAGCATCCTCCTCATTGATAAGGTTCTTCAAAGAAATCTTTATTGATAGGAGCTCAACTTAGATTGGCAAGATAGCTCCGGTGCCATACACTAAAGAATAGGGGGTGGCACCTGTAGGGGTGTGGATGGATGGGCGATATGCCCAGAGGGCAGGATGAATATGGAGGTTCCAATCTCAACCAGTGTTATTGACCACCTTTTTGAGGATGTAGATAGGGGTCTTGTTGGTTGCTTCTGCCTGACCATTACCCTAGGGGTAATAAGGTGTTGACCAACGATGCTAGATATGAAAGGTTTCGTAGAGGTGTTTCATAGCCTAGTTTTTAAAAGGTCTTCCATTATCAAAGAGGATAGTGGATGGAATAGCATATCTACAGAGAATATGGTAAATGATGAATTTTGAAATTTGAGTACCGGTGATCTGTGAGAGTGGCACTGCTTCCACCCACTTGGTGAAGTACTCAGTTGTAGTAATTATGAATGTATGGCCATCAGAAGATGCTCGGTAAATCTTTCCAATCAAGTCAAAACCCCATTGAGAGAAGAGCCACATTGCTAGGAGGGGCTGAAGGTCTTGTGCTAGAGCATGAATCAAATCTACGTGTTGTTGGAAGGGAAGGAATTTCTTCATAAATTCACAAGCATCATGTTCCAATGTAGGCCAATAATACTAGCTTGGAGAATCCTTTTGGCCAAGCCATACCATTTGAATGAGCCCCACAAAAACCACTATGTACTAGCGTTAGTGTAGTATGGGATTTAGTCTCATTCAGACATCTAAGGAGGATTCCATCATACTCACGACGATAAAGTATATCACTGACGATAATGTATCAGGAAGAGCAATGAACGAAGGATTTGCGTTGATTGCATGTAAGATTTGGAGGGAGAATATTATCATGCAGATAGGCATATATGTTTTGGTACCATGGGGAAGTGGGACCCACAATGTCACACACCATGTTAGTCTCAGGGATATCATATGCTGGGATTAGAAGTTGTTGCACAAGGAATTCACACTTTGTTCGATCTTTAGGCATGTCAATCAGGGACCCAATAGTAGCCATTGCATCAGCTGCCTTGTTTTGTGCTCTAGGGATTTGGTCAAATTGTATGAAGGTGAAATATTTCTTGAAATCATCCACCATGTGCTTATAGGGTAAAAGCTTATCATCTTTTGTTAGGAATTCATCATTAACTTGCTTAATGACCAACAATGAATCACCAAAGACCCTCAAGTGAGTTATGTACCATTGCTTTGCAATTCAGAGGCCCGTGAGGAGAGATTTGTACTCAACTATGTTGTTGGTACATGGGAATGCTATCCTAAATGATTTTGGAATGTAGTCACCTTGAGGGGTAACCAATAGAATTCTTGTGCCTGATCCATTATGAGTATATGAACTGTCAAAATACAATATCCAGATAGGTGCTTCTATGACTATAAAAACTTCTTCATCTAGAAATTCAATGAGTAGAGGGTAAGCATCCTCTAATGGTGCCTCAACCAACTAATCAACTATGACTTTTCCCTTTATGGATTTACAATCCACATAATCTATGTCAAATTCACTTAGGATCATGACCCACTTAGCCATGTGACCGATTAGAGTGGTTCTAGATAAAAAATACTTTAGTGGATCAATTTTTGCTATTAATTTGACTAGATGGTTGAGGATGTAATGTCAAAGTTTTTGTGTGCTGAAGACTACTGCGAGGCAGAATTTCTCCATGGGAGATTAGTTTAATTCATAGCCGACCAGTGTTCAACTAATGTAGTAGATTTCTCTTTCTTTTGACGATTCATCATGTTGTGCCAACAATGCCCCCAGTGCGACTGAAGTGGTGGAGATGTAAAGCACGAGTGGCTTCCCTGGAATAGGTGGCATCGAGATCCGTGGATGAGCTAAGTATTCCTTGATTTTATCAAAACCTATTTGACATTATTGATTTGATTGGAAGGTGGAGTCTTTTTTCAGAAGATGGGTGAATGAATGACACTTATTTGCAAGCTAGGCTATGAACCGACGAATGGATTGCATCTTCCCCTGGAGAGTTCCTAATTGTTTTAGATTGTGTGGGGGTGGCATGTCCAGAATAGCTTTCACCTTGGTGGGATCAACCTCAATACCCCTTCGAGAGACTATAAAACCCAATAGTTTTCCTAATGTGACACCAAAGACACATTTTTTTGGATTTAGTAGCAACTTGTAATGTTCTAACTGCTCAAAGATCTTTTTCAAGATGACAAGATGCTCTTCTCGGGTTCTGTATTTTCCTAGCAAGTCATGAACATAATCCTCCATGATAATATGGATGAGGTCATGGAAGATGACAGTCATTACCCTCTGATATGTCACCCCCACATTCTTGAGACCAAAGGGCATAACATTGTAACAAAAATTACCCCAAGGTGTCGTAAAAGTGGTCTTGTGTTGATCTTCAGGTGCAATATGGATTTGATTGTAACCACAAAAAACCATCCATAAGGGATAACATCTCATGTCTCACAGTCAGGTCAACTAGCATGTCAATATTGGGCAGCGGGAAGTCATCTTTCAGATAGGCTTTGTTAAGGTCCCAGAAGTCTGTACAAATCTGAATGTCTCCGTTTGGTTTGGCAACAAGCACTATGTTGGAGATCCACTCAGAGTAGTCAATGTGTTTGATAAAACTGGCCTCAAGTAGTTTCTCCAATTCCCTCTTGACTAATAATGCTACCTATGGATGCATTTTTCAAAGCTTCTGTTTGACAGGCTTGGCATCTGGGCGGACATCTAGATGATGAACTACTAAAGCAGGATCTAAGCTTGGCATGTCTGAGTATGACCAAGAAAAGTTAATGATACCATCTTGGAGTAGCTAAACAATGACTGAATATTCTTGCTCTGATAAAGATTTGGCCACATAGGTGATTTTAGGGTTTTCTGTAGTACCCAAATTAACTTCTCGAGTTTCCTCAATTAGGATGGGTGACCTTGTGGATAATTGAGTTCCCACAAGGGGAAGATGAACGTCTCCATCCTCCAGCACCTCTTCGAGGTTTTTGCTATTGGATGCATCCTTTATTTTTACTTTTCCTAGGTCAGGAAGTGCCTCAAGGAGGTTTTCACTAGATGACCATTTTTTATTTTTCTTGTTTGTACTTTTGTGACTGGAGCATTCATCCTCCCCCAATCCCATGAGGTTGATATATGTATCCAAGGATACATTGACAGGTGTGCTATCACGTAGGTCTGAATCAATAAGTTCAAGATGGTGAAGGGATATGCTAATGGTATAGATGAATAGGCATTCAAATAGAGATGATAGGTCTGCGTGATCAATGTCATCGTATGCGTGTATGATGGATTCCTCCTTGGGTATGTCTTCTAATGAGCCATCATCCATAGTAACACTATTGGAAGTATTAGATGATCTTGTAGGGCCTTTCTAATTTTTGTCATATCTGAGGCCTATATTCTTTGGCAGCTTTGATGTATCAATAGGTTGCAACTGCCCCTATTCTTCTTTACCTAGGCCCCTGCCTTGGTAGTTGTACTTTTCTGTGAACTTAGGTGACCAAGGATATACTTCTTGGAAGTATTCCTTTAGGGGTGCATCCAGTTGGGGTTCTTCACAGTATACCCATTGACTGATATCTTCTTCTGGTGCATCTATCTTTATACTAGGAGACCGAAAAGTGGTGGTAGGGATGTTTTTAACACTGAAGGTGATGGTCTTATCTTCTTTTGGAGTAGCTTGCGAAGGTTGGCTGTATATGTGGCGTGACAATGGCATGGTTACCACATTTAGGGCTATATGTATTTCATATTCACCCCACCCCTTGTCAATGATCTAGACTTTGGTGACTGAAGGATTGGCAGTGGGAGATGGAGTGGCTATCGTGGTGGGTGGTGGATTGGAGGATGATGACTGGGATGCCCCCATTTGAACCCTAGGACAATAATGTAGAAGGGGAAATGATGCTTCTAGAGCGCGACAATATTCAAATGACTGGGGGTCGGCATAAATGGTGATCTCTTTTCCATTAACCAGGAATTTCAGGCACTGATGGTACATGGAGGGGACGACTTGCATGGCATGGAGCCATGGGCAGTTGAGGAGGAGATTGTATGGTAAGTCCATATCAAGGACATGAAAAGTAGTATACTGAACTACAGGTCCAACCTGAATAGGAAGATTGATAATCTCTTCAGAATTTCTTTCCGCATTTTCATAAGCCTTGATTATAATGATTTGATTACTCAAATCTGCTTGGGTATACCCCACCCATTTTATGAATTTTAGAGTGCATAGATTGAGGGTAGAGCCATTATCTACTAGGACCCTTTTTATTTTATGATGGGAAACTAGGACTTCAATGTGCAATGGACGGTTGTGATTGGCATCAATATTTGGCATATCATTCTAGTTGAAGTGTAGCTAGTAAGACAAAGCCAATTGTCCCACTAGAACTTGGAATCATGTGGGATTGATGTCATTAGGTACATGGGTTTCCTGTAAGGCTCTATTGAGAATTTCTTGATGTACGGGAGAAGACTTAAGCAAATCCAAGATGGAGATATGAGCAGGGGTCTTTCCTAAGTGATCAAGAATGTTGTACTGAGAGTTTACATGAGTTGATTGAGCGGATGTGGAGGCTGTCAAGATGGTAATGTGGGATCGTCACATAGTAACAACACATTGAGGATATTTAGCTTAACATGTATCAAAGACACACGGGGTTCTACTTGCTCAATGTAATGGACAATGCCACAATAATTGAGGGGTACATTTTTATAGCTTATATTATTAGTGCTATTGTCTTGGGGATTGCTAATGGAGGTGCTTGTGCCTTGTTTATGGTTAGGAAAGGCATTTTTTGTTATATTTGCAATTGAGCATTAGATGACGAAGCTTGAATGGTGTTGACTTTGATATCTCCTCGATCGATAAGATCTTGGACATAATTTTTGAGACCTTGACACTTATTTAGAGTGTGTCCTTTGATTTTATGGAATTCACAATATTTATTCTCCCTAAACCAGGCAAGTTTAGTCTTGGATTCATCAAGTGGTTTGGTGATAGGGTAGGTGATCGGATAGTTGATCTATAACAACTTATTGAAGATGACACTCAAGGGTTCTCCTAATTGAGCATAATGGTGTTTTCCATTCTCTTGATTGTTCTGGTTTGGCTGTTGAGGAGGACGAGATTCCCCTTTTGGAATGGATATGGCATTAGGTACAGATGGTTGTTTTCTTTGGGATGTATTGGCCGCCTGAACATGTTTAGTGTCAGTGACACCATCATTCACTACATTTTTTTCTTGTTCCAAAAGTGAGACTTATCACCGGATGGCCTTTTTTTGTCATAGTGGTGTATCTTGATGTGCCCTTTGGCAGTAAGGGCATGTTTGAGGATGGGTCCCTTTTCCACTATCTCAGTGAATGTGGTGACATAGTGTAACCTAAAATTATGAGCCATGTCAGGATGAGAGTTTTCCACGAAGAGGGTGACCATATCTTTCTCTTTGAGAGGGGTTTTCATTCGGCTCGCTAGTGCATGCCACCTCTGTAGGTAGCTAGAAAAGGTTTCACCTTCCCGTTGTTTCTCTTTAAGGAGATCCAATGTATCAATGTCCTCCAAATTGAAGGAGAAGTAGGAGATAAATTTTTCTGAAATATCTGCAAAGGATTTTATGGACCCTCGTTCTAGACCCAAGAACCATTCTAGGGCATTTCCTATCAGGCTCCGTGGGAATAGGTGCAAGAGATAATTGTCATTGTGCATAACATCCTGACACTGGGAGTAAAACTCTTGCAAGTGGGCCTTAGGATCTTTATTTCCCTTGTATTTGTCAAATTTTGGTATCTCAACATGTTTAGGGAAGGGGATCAATGAGATGGAGGGATCAAATGGATAGGGACATATGTCTTCAAATTTGAATGATTGTTTTCCAGTCCCAGCTTGAAGATCTTTCAGAGTGGCTTTGATTTCTAACAGATCTGAATTGAATAGTGGCACGAGAGTCAAGGATGGGTTAGATGGATACATATGATAGGACGATGAAGGATCTTTCTGAGATAGTGCCTGAAGGTTGAGGTATGGATTTTGATAGTGAGATGATGATACTCCTTGCTGGTACGTTAGGGGACTTTGTTGGTGTTGGGGTTGTTGTTGTGAGATATAGTATGGATTCATTTGATAAAAATGTGTGGTGGGATTCTAAGGATCTTGAATGTGATGTTGCGGATTGGCCGGCTGGTACTGAAGGTACTGCTGTGACTGCTGGGAGGCCGCATAAGGTGGTTGCTACTGGGACTGCTATTGGTTATGGTAATAATAATGCTAGGGTGGTTGCTGATGTGAGGTGAGATGTTGTGTGGGCTGAGATGGGATGTTGTATTGTGTTTGAACTCATGGACGTAGAATGGATGCAAGGAACGAGGATATGGTTTGAACAGGAGGTCGAGACAGATTGCTTTGCGATTGGTTTGGTGGTTGTTGTGAAGAGAACGAAGGGTTATATGGTGGTTATTGCTGTTGGGGCAACTGAGATAATGCAGGGGTGTTTTGAAAAGGAGGTTGTTGGGTAGCAAAGGGAACATTTGGTTGGGATGTACCTTGTGGCAATAATGGAGGTGGTAGGTTAGATTGGGGAGGTTGTGGAGATGCATACGAAGGCGATGGTAGGTTTATGGCCCTAGGAGGTGGAGGATGTGCAGTAAAAGGGCTGCCCCCACTACTGACAAGAGGTGGATTCGAAAGGGGTGGTGCCTTTAGCATTAATGACGACGGTTGCAGAATGTTTTGTGGCATGCCAAAGGAAAAAGGATCATTGGGGCCAGTTGTTTGAGGAGCCCCCATGATTGAGATTGCGGGATGTGGGGGATTGCTAACGGGATACAAAACAGCGTTGCCAAATTTAGGTTGATGCCAACCTTCTACTGGAGGAATATTCGGGACGTATGAACTACCTAGTACATTTTTTGAACCTTGGGGTACGTTAGATGTGGAATCACTATATTTGGATAAGTCAACACCTAG
The DNA here is from genome assembly GCA_007258455.2 of Sequoia sempervirens. Taxonomy (NCBI): domain Eukaryota; kingdom Viridiplantae; phylum Streptophyta; class Pinopsida; order Cupressales; family Cupressaceae; genus Sequoia; species Sequoia sempervirens. The sequence continues at coordinate 103,408 of VDFB02365394.1, forward strand.
TGGAAGTTTGACACCTTTTTTATTGAGATGCACCAAGATTTCTTCCCCATGTCTTTTGAACAGGTGGTCAATCATTTGCACATTGGTAGGGTTACTAAATTGTTCCTCAAATGTAAGTTTGGGTTGGTTGACCATGTTCTCATCCCCGGGTGGTGATGTGTTTTGACCATCAATATTGGATTGGGATGATGTACCATTATGCGGATCTTGAGGGATGTTCACACTGTTATGGGGGTCTTGTGAGGCATTAGCTACATTGTTTGGATCTTGAGGGATGTGTGGTTGGGAATTTTGGGCTTGTTGTTCAACCATTTTCCCTTTCTATGACCAAGACTGAATTAACATGCAAGATGATAGGACGGATTAAGATGCTAAGATGATCAAGATGATAACGAAAGGATTAACCCAATGGATTAGTCAATGAGGACATGGCTCAATGGGATTGATTTGGATGATTGATTTGACCCAAATGGATTTGATTGATGAGATTGGATTGGGTTGATTGGTAGACAATTGGTCAACCTAGATTCAATGATATGATGATTGATTAGGATGAATGATAATGACCAAAATCTAAAACTGAGTTCAAGAGTGACCCTATGTAATGCTAGGTGTTGATTAACCAACTAAAGGGTGGATGTACGATAAAGACACCGAATCCAATTTGAGATAGAAGTGGATTGATTGGGCCGACAAGAATGACCAACCTAGGATGGATGAAAATCCTAAGTCAGTTGTATTAGATGATGATTAGAGATGAACACCTAGGTCAATTTGGATGACTACTTTTAAAGAAGTTTTCATGGAATAACGGTGATACGAAAATGGGGAAACGATAAAACGTGGAGAACGACTGAGTGAATGTGGGTTTGAAATGGATAAGTGAGGAATCTGAATGGTTGAATGAATGCATGAACTAAGGGGATGAACGTTTAGGATAATAAATGGACTCTCGAAATAGATGTATGAATGTTAGAACGGGGAGATGAATGATCAGAACGGCGAAACGGGCGCATGAAACAGTGAAACGGATGTCTCAAATGATGAACGAATAATAAAACTGACCGGTCAAGGGTCAGGTTCACCCCTATAGAGAGTTGGTCCACCTGTGTAGAGGTCAGGTCTGCTTATGGAGAAAAAGTTGGTCAAACTTGGCTAAAACAGGCTGAAAAAGGTTGTTTCAAAGGTTAGGTTCACCCTTGGATGGGTCAGGTCCACCCCTGGAGGTCAGGTCCACCTATTGGGAGGTTTAAACTTGACTTTTGAAAAGATGACTAAGGCAAATGACCCAAAATAGAGCAAACATCAATCAAAAGGATATGGCTGAACAAAAAATCACTGGTATTGCATAAAGAAGACTATTTAGACAACACAATCCTAAGATTAGTAGAAAGGGTATGGCCGATAAATTCTTCTATTTTGGGATGAACATGGTTGCTAAGGAGTCCTTGTTATACACCCGATATGTGAGGCCCGAACCGTGAACACCAACGTGTTACAAGAGTGAGTCGGGAACCTTAGCGAGATACTAGAGGCTCAGACCAAATATTCACGTCATCCCGACGCTTCACCAATTACAACATGGTTGGATTGAGGTACAACTTTTTCTCTCCCCCCTTTATATATCTCATCGATACGCATGGTTAGAATCATCCCTTGGGGTGATGAAATCCCCAAGTAGGTCCCACTAAGAAAATGAAAAAGGGAGACATAAAAACTTGGTAAGCTACGATTTCTCGTCACCTAGGATCGCCAAATAGCGCAAGGGGATTGGATACATCAAATAGTTCACCAACAAGGACGACAAGCAAGATTGATTGACACCCTTAGTTAAACTATGTGCCTAAGTTAGGGGGTTAAAAACACTTAAAACAACCAAAAGGAGTGCTAAAAACTAAAATTTTACCTTCTAGAAAAAACTGTCTAGGTTAGATCCACCTATCTGGAGGGTAAGTCCACCTATGCAGAGGTCAGGTCCACCTGTACAGAGGTCAGGTCCGCCCCTCTATGAAAATTTGCAAAAAGATAAATTCTGGAGTCTGTGGAGGGTAGGTCCGCCCCTGGGAAAGGTTAGGTCCACCTGTGCAGAGGTCAGATCTGCCTATGCAGAGGTCAAGTCTGCCTATGCAAAGGTTAGGTCCGCCCTTGTATGGTTGGGTCCACCTGTCTATAGGTCGGGTTTTCCCCTCTACAACCTGCACTTGCAAAAAGTAAAAAAATAACAAACATGAAAGAAATAGACCCGTTTGTGGGTCCCACTAGGTGTGGCAGAAATGTGATCGAGGGAAAATACTTGTTAAGGTGCAAACAACAACTATAAACACCCTACACATCAAGATTAGCCTAGTTGGATTCAAAAAAAAATAAAAACAACAAATAGAGTGGATTCACCTTGTCTTGAATTGATCATTTGGTTGGCTCTTCAATCTTTGATGTTGTATGCTCCTTTGGTGGCAAGATATGCAAACTATGAGATGAGATGATGATGGAAAATGAGTGAAAATGGATAGAAGTATGAGAATTTGACTAAGTATGGCTCAAGAGAAAATTTTGCAAGAGTTTGGCTAGCATGAATGATCTCCCTTAAAATGAGAGAAAAGATGGGGTATTTATAGAGAATTTTAGACTCTCTAGGGAAATGGACGGTTGAGATTGAGCCACCAAGATCAAGATATAGGGCTAAGGTGAGTTGAGAACTCACAAGCCCTCACATCTTGACATGTGGCATGTGAAGTGGCTTGTAAGAGATGATGTGTACATGAGTTGGAAGGAGAGTACATGACATGGAGGTAGTACATAGTATCTTGGGATTTTGACAAGATCTCCTCATAAAGGAGGTCCTTGTTCCCATGTGGGTGAAAGGACATGTGAGGAATTAAAAATTCCTCAAATATCCTCATGGGGATGAGAGAAGGAATTAAAAATTCTTTGAAATGTATTGGGGGATTAAATGTGAATTAAAAATTCACATGGGGAATGGAGTGCCTTTTTCAAAAGGAAAAAACATTTAATAATGTTGACTTAGGACACATTCCATAAATGACATGGGGATTAGGTTAACCTAATTAAGTGATTAAGGTTGTGCAAGTACTTGATTAGCAAAATTAATGGCAGATTAGAGGCAAGTGAGAAATTATGGAGGATGTGACCCTAATGATGATTAGAGGTGTGCACATCTTAATCATAAATTAATTATGATTAAGAAAGAGGGTTAGATTGTTAAGAGGGATTAGAGACCAACTTGAAAAATTTGGAGGATGTGACAATGAGAGAGAAAGTAAGGAATTAAAATAAATTTAAAATTCCAATAGATAATATGATTAAATTAAATAAAGTAATATATTTATTTAATCTGGAGAGGAAAGAGGGGAAAAGTATTTATTAAATTAAATACTTTGGAAACTTTATGTAGGACAAAAAATATTAATTAAATGAGTGATTTAATTAATACCGACAAAGAGGATGAAGTAGATGAGAAAAAGGATGGTTAAGGAGACGCCTTTGACCATATGGAAGTGGTCAAATGTAGATGTCTACAGCAAGTTATTGTTACTACCATCCAAATGTGTCCAGCACTCTGATATTCTTGGGTTTTACCTATTCAAATTGTGAAAAAATAACTAAAATGCAATGGAAAAACATAAAGAAACACCTCAAGATTAGCCTAAAGAATTGTTAATACAAAGAGATAAAATGAAAGAAGAGTGCAAATGATTATACCTTCTCTTTGCAGCTGAAATTCCTTGGTTGGCCCTTAATTTAGATTTCTTTGTATGCTCCTTAGATGGCTATTGATGTAGCTAAATGTGAGGTTAACTAGATGGTGGGATGCAAATGTAAATGGCTAAAATGGATGGCTAGATGAGAGAAAAATGCTTGTAAAATGAGTGCACAAAATGATAGCATAACGTTGCTCAAATGACTAAGTGTTTAAAATGCATTAGAGGAGGGGGTATTTATAAAGAAATTTGAATTCTCTAGAGAATTCAATGGTTGAGATTGAGCCACCAAGGTCAAGATTTAGGGCTATGGTGAGTTGAGGACTCAGAAGCCCTCACATCTTGACATGTGGAATGTGAGATGGCCTAGGATAAGATGATTTGGAAGTGAGGTGGAAGAGAGGTACATAATGTGGAGGAAGGACAAGTACCTTGGAAGAATAAGTGTGAATTAAAAATTCACATGCTTGGGAGAATCTAGTGGATAAGAGAGGGTCTCCAAAAAGGTGGGAGTTTGTCACATGTGACTTGATGTGACAAGTCAAATGTTCTAGAAGTTGCATGGGGATAAGGTAAACCTTGAAAGGATAAAATGTGAATTGAAAATTCACATGGGGAGGAGAGAGATCTATGATGAATAAATGCAAATTAAAAATTCACATGGGAAAGAGGGTCACTACTCAGAAAGGAAAATGAAAAGGTATGCTAAATGTGGCTAATGACTTTGATTAAGGTTTTGCAAACACTTGATTAAGAAAATTAATAAAAGATTAGAGGCAAGTGGCAAATGTAGGAGGATGTGACATTAATCCTTGATTAAGAGGATGCACATCCTAATCATGAATTAATTAAATTAATCCAGATTAGAAAGAGATTATGGAGGATGTGACAAGGAGAGAGAAAAATGAAGAATTTTAAATTGATTTTATTGAAAAGGGTTAAATGACTAAATTAAATAAATTGATGTATTTATTTAATTTAGAGAGGGAAAAGATATAACGTAAAACATTTAATTGTTAAATTAAATATTTTAAAAAACTTTAGGCAGGAAGTGTAATATTAATTAAATAAATTAATTTGATAGAATGGATGAATAAAGAGGTGAATTTGATCGGATGAGAGCGATCAAATTTGGATGTCTATATTTTTCCCCTAATATTGTTAGAATAATAGTGTTTCAAAGAAAAATAAAATGTTGGTGGTGAAGGAAGTGATAGGGCTTGATGCCCCAGCATGAAAGTGGTTGAATGAGCTACCTAAGCAAGAAAAAGGAGGGTTGGGGAGTACCCACCCCAGCTCAGGGCGACTTCTCAAAAGTATGACATGGTATATGTCGTTGGAAAGAGCACGAAGAACTAAGAAGATTGGCGTTCAAACGAAGTCGATGGGATGCATGGTTTGCAAATGGTGGCCCCAGGAAGTTAGGGAAGCTGGGGCATATCCGCCCTAGCACGGGTTGGGGTGTATCTACCCTGGCGAGGGCTGGGGCATATCCGCCTCGGCCTGAGGAAATTTTTTGAAAGTATGACATGGTCTATGTTGTTGGAAAAGGAATGAAAAACAGAGAAGATTGGAATTTGAACGGACGTACAGTTTGCAAATGGTAGCCCTAGGAAGTTAGGGAAGTTGGGGCGTATCTGCCTCGGCGAGGGCTGGGGCATATTCGCCCCGATGAGGGGTGACCTCTCGAAAGTATGACATGGTATATGTCATTGGAAAGAGCACGCAAAAATGAGAAGGTTGGCATTTGAATAGAGTCAATTAAGCTTATAGTTTGCAAATGGAGGCTCTGGGAAGTTAGGGGCATGTGCACTTCTGCCCCGGCGTAGGGGTGCTTCTGTCCTGGCTTGGGGTGCTTCCACTCCGCCGTGGGGGCGTATCCACCCCTACTGGAAGACAGGTTCACCCTGATTAGGGTGAAGCAGGAGGGGGGAGGAAAAAGAAACTAAGAGAGAAGAAAAAGAGATGTGAAGCATTTGCACAACCAAAATCATAGGGTGAATGCAATGCAACGGTAATGACCATAAAATACAATCCTAATATGATTTTCCATTTTTAGAGCATTGATTTTTGATATAGAATAAGACACGATACACCAAGGTATGATGGAGTAAGGCAGATTAGTGTCTAATGCACAACAAAGAAGAAGGCTATCCCGACACCCCAAAGTGACAAAGACTTTGGTTGGGCCAGGCATTGGGATAACCGCAAGCACAAAGGAATGTCCTAGGATAACACAAGATCACATGGGTCTTGGTGGATACTATGTGGGACAACCTAGCAAACAACAACAATAAAAGATCAAGATATGCCCTTATGTTAACCAATCAAAACACACCATAATATGATGGATCATGGTGGCTTTGACAAGTGATGATAGGGAGGTCAACTGATAAACAAAAGCCAAAAGCATCAAAAGAGCATAATAAATTTCAAACATCCTTTTCCATAGGATCAAGGGGATGGATGGGTATTGATGAGGTCTGTTAGGAAGGATGCATTCTGTTGAGACTGATGATGGATACTAAATTGAAATATCGATATGGTGTAGGATACTTGAAATCGATTGGATCTGCTAATACTAGTGGATCTCATTTGTTAAGAATCAGCTAGATAAGGGCATAGCTTGATGACACGACACAAGGGAGACAAGACACGAGATAGAAGAATGAAACAACCTAGCAACCTAGGGGCTCGGGGGCCGATCAAAGATTAGCCTTACCTACGTGAAAGTGCAAAGCCCTCGTAGTTCAATAAAAGACTATGAATGAAAGCGGAAAGATGAAAATGGAGACCGATAATGGATAATAGGACCGGAAAGACAAAAGAGCCCTAGGGGCGAATCAAATGATCAACCTTTCCTATGTGAAAGCGCAGGGGCAATGTAGTTCAACTAACGACCAATGACAAATGATGGATAAAGGATGATGAGATGATAGGATAAGTGGATAAAAAGATGGGACTGATGTGACGAGATAGGATAGACCCGTTGGACAAGATAGGATGATGGCAATTAAAAGCTTAGGTATGGGATAGTTATCCAAATCATTAAAATGACTTGGGAGGATGATATGATAGCTAGATGAGTGATGACAAGTGACAGGGGATGGGAAAGATGTGCAAGAGAAGCAGGAGTGATGATGATGAGATAGATGGAATTGGATTTCATTTGGAGAAGCCTATAGCCGGATACCAATGACAAGGGATTATGAGATGGGATAAAGAGAGACAAATGAATAGGGAGATAAGGAGGGGGGATGAAAGGGATGGGGAATAGAGATAGGGATGGATAGGAAGATAAGGAGGTGGAGCAATGGTAGGATGGATAGATTAGGATAAGGAGGTTAAAAGGATTGTGTGGATGGATAAGAAGACAAGGATGGGGAGACAGAAGGGATTGTTTGGATAGGTAGGAAGACAAAGATGGGGATATGAAAGGGATTGTTTGGATGGATGGATAGGAAGATAAGGATGGGAAGAAGAAAATTTAGATAAGATCGATGAATGATGTCTCCAAGGACTTATGTCACAAAGGAAGTAGATGCCCCCACTTGAGATATGTCATATGTGATAAGGAAAAAGGGGTGAAAGACAAGTGGATGGGAAGATAAAGGAGATAGCTAGAGGAGGATAGGGTGGGTGACTAAGGAATATGATAAAGAATGGATGAAGGGCATATATACTGAGAGGTGTCTATGCATAGAGAGGTACCCATAATTTGATCAAGATCACAGGATGCATAAGATAGGTGGGATGGAGGGGATGAATGAGGAGGATGTATGGCAGGAAGCATAGTGTATGGAGGGAATGCATATCAGGAAGCTACCCCCAAGTTTGGAAAAGGACAGATGGGGATGTATGCATGACGCTTGTTTGCCAATACTTATCCAAGGTGCTTGTTTTCCAAGTTTTCACCATTGGATGAATTATTTCTCTTTACACTTTTTTTTTTAAAACTTTTTTTGATTTTTTTTTTGGATAGCATGCGGAAGGAGATGGATAAGGATAGGGATATGGATAAGTGAGAAGGATATGGATGAAGGACTCAATCATAAAGTTCCATATGAGGTATTAAGAGCCCATGTGTGAGGTGACTATTGGGGGTTGGTACAACCCTATTACGATAAATGGATTATGCAAGAGAATGGATTAAAGGGATTGGGTGAGGGAGATATGGGGGATAATGGATGGGATGTTGGAAAGTGTATGGATGGAATGATGGGATAGGTGTGTGATGGGGGAATGAGTTTAGGACCAACATCGATATATAGGGTGGTGGATGTGAAATGATAGGAGGATTAATGGATGGAGAAAGTAGGGATAATGGAGGCGATGGGATAGTGAATTTTGGGACATAAGGCCCCAAAATAGATTCAGGAGATGACGGGAGTGTATGATTAGGTTTTGGATTAGCAACTTTGGATGTTGTTACAAATTTTTCATTTGAAGGTATTGCATCTTTTTTCTTTGGGATCCACATGGTTTTGATCTTTTCTTTGGTGGGCCTTTGTGGCCGATGGATATGATTTTTCTTTTGGATTTTATCTTGGATTGGATTTGGATTTTGGATTTGATTTTTTATTTTTTTCAACATGTCTTTTAGAGGGGACATGAGGAGCTTTTGATTCATGTGGATGTTTAGATTTATGCATTTTTACTTTAACATCTAAAGTGCTTTGAATAGTAATGAGATGGGTGTGAAGAGATGGATGGTGTGGAGTGATGGAGGTAGGATTATGGGAATTATGTGTAGAGGGAGGATATGCAGGTACGTGCCTTTGTTGATCTTAATTAGGGGACATGAGAATTGGATGTTTATGATGGGCGACATGGATGGGTGGTGGATGGATGAAAGGATGAATAGGATGAGATGGAGGAGGTGATTTTGGGATATAAGGGTCCAAAACGGACGTAGTGGGTGGAGGGACATAAGAACCCAAGATGGATGGAGTAGATGGAGGATGGGAGATGGTGGATGGAGGGATGTAAGGACCCAAAATGGATGGAGCAGATGAAGGAGGAATATGGACGGTTGTTTTGAGGTGATACGATGGAGGAGGAGGGATGACAACATATGATCTGGTGGAGCAATGAGAAGAGCCTATATTTCTTTTGGAAGAGGCTCATTGAGGATGTCTAGAGGTTGTGCCAAGATCTTTGGATTGTGAGTCTTGGGAACTAGGTCCAAGACCTCGCATACAGAGCTATTCTTTGACCTGGATGGGTTCTAAAATACCTTGCTCATGAAGGCCTAAACCTTTTCCTTGATAGTTCATGTTCTTGAGCATTCGATCCATGACAGGAGTTTGTTTATTTTGGAAGAATGATGCAAGTCCATTATTAGGTGGAGGATGATGGGTGACATATATGTTTTTCTTTTCTTCTACAAGGAGACCACCATGGAAGAATGTGAGAGTACCAAGGGGATATACAAGCAGTGTGAGGTAGTAGGTTTAAGCGACGATGGAGGATCATGAGATGGAGATGAGGGGATAGCAACTTCTTGATTGGGATAGGGGGTTGTAGGGGATCAAGAGAGGGATTATGAGGTATGATAGGATTTGGATTTGTGGTAGCGGGTGATAAGGGTTCATGCAATGGAGATGGAGATAAGGGCTCATGGGATGGAGTGGTGGAATCTTGAGTGACAAGGGGATCATGAGATGGAACGGATGGGAGACTATGATCTTGAGATGGGCTAGACGAGATGACAAGATCTTGATGTGGAAAAGGGGACATGCTAGCATGCTTTGGATTAGGCTCTTGGAATGACTCATCTTGTGTGGGTGGTATGATAATGGAGTTTTGAAGGGACTCTTCAAGTGGGGGAGATGGAAGGATGGAGGATTCATGAATTTCAAGGGAAGGGATATCGGTGATACTAGGAGTGGAAGGAATGGATGGGACTTGTGTGTCATCACTAGGAATGGGAAGAGTGGATTGGATTTATGGATTTGCTATAGGTTTGGAGGATCTAGGTGTAGGAGGAGTGGATCAGATTTGGTTATCTTCGATGGGCTCAGTAGATCTCAGAGTAGGAGATGGGGGCTCAATGGATTTAGAGGATGTGATGGTTTTGACGGTTTGAGTGGTGCTAGGGGTGGTAGCATCAATGATAGGTGTGGATTGGAGAGGGGTCTCATCACTAGTGACTGTAGACGATGGTTCAGGATAGCATGGTTCCACGACTGCAATGTGTGGAGTGGGGGATTTATTCTTTGTTTTAAGTACTTGGAGAACTTCCAAAGTGAGAAACTTGCATACTCTAGGTTGAGATGGAATGATAGGAATAGATGGAGGATTAGGGATTGGTGGCCTAGGGTGAGATGGAGGAATGGGATTGGATGTAAGACTAGGAGTAGATGGGGGATTAGGATTAGATGGAGGGTTAAATTAGGGATATTGGTATGGTGAATTAAGATATGTGGATGGTGGATTAAGACAAGAGGATGTGGCTAGTAGATTGTAGTAAGGGTATTGGGATGGTGGATTAAGATGTGAAGACGTGGATGTTGGATCATGATAGAGAGATGTGAATTTTGGATTAGGGTAAGTTGATGGGGTTGCTTGGTATGGAGGATTAGGATAGTGTGACATGAGTGCAGGATTATGATAAGAGTATTGGGATGGTAGATTAGGATAAGAGGATGCGGGTGTTAGATAAGAGGAAGGGGTAGATGAAGGATATGATGGATATGTGGACGAGGAAGATAGTGGACATCCCTTGTCAAAGGTAACATAAGGAGCGTGATTAGGCATGGGTGAAGACATAAAAAGATAGTTTGAAGGGGTGATTGGATTGTGGAAAGAGGGTGGAGAAAGCTTACTAGTGACGATAGCATCAAGGGGATCTATGTCATATACCTCTTGATCGACAAGACTTTCGTTATTGTCATCGACGTAATTAGGGTTTCCCTTGACTACTATTGATGGAGGATAAGGTTTCATGATGATGAAAGGATAAAGAGGATGGATCAAAGATTTCAGATGGAAACATATTAAAACTCAAGTTGGGATTTAGGTCAAGCTCAGATCGAGATTGGATTAAAGATCAGATTATGATGATTGGATGATGTGATGGGATTGATTCTGATTTGATTATCAAAGGATGACTACGACACCAAATCTACCTGGATATGGAAGCAGATTGATTGGGTCGAAGGTGATTGGATATGAATGCGATTGGATTGGATTCAATAAGATCGATTGATGATTGATAAGATCAAATGATGGATCATATAGGATGATGAGAGGGATTGGAAAACCCCATTCAAAGATTACCCTAGGTGACTTGGGATACTGATTTATCAGATTAAAGAATGAAAGGATGATTGCAGCACAAAATCCACCTTGAGATTGAAGGTGAATTGATTGGGCTAATGATGATGATTAACTTAGGACAAATGAAAATCCTAAGTAGATATTGATGATGACGATCAATTTAGACACTTAGGTCAATTCAGATAATAACCTCAAACGAAGTTCAAAAGATTTGGATTAAGAAAACAATAAGGGATGTGTAACCTAAAGATGCTTGAGGATAATATATCGATACGATTTGAATGGACCAAAGCTCAGATTGGGATTAGATTAAAGCTCAAATTAGGATGGGATTGAAGGATATGATGGGCCTGGATCCACTGGTTGGATTTGGGAACTGGATTTGTTTATTGTCTGTTTGCAAAAATTTTTCTAAAGAGGGGCAAATTTTCCCTTTCACGGTGTATCTTTCCTCATAGAGGGGTGAATTTTCCCTTGTATAGCAAAAATTCACCCCACTATAGGGCATATTCGCCCCACTATAGGGAAAATTTGCTTCGCTACTTTTGGACTTTCTAAGCGGGTAAACAGGCTATTAGAATGAAGAGATGAGTGATTGGAACAGGGTATTAGATAATTAGATTGAGGAAATAGATGATCGTATTGGGAAAAAAAATGATAGGAGTGGATGAATAAGCACTCAAAACTGGTAAATGATTGCTTAGAAAGGAAAAAGGACTCTCAAGTCATGAAGACGAAAGCTCGAAATGAGTAAACGATTGATTAGAAAGCATGAACAACTCTCAGAATGAGGAGATGGATGCTTGGAATGGATGAAAGATTACTCGAAATGAGTAAATGAGGGATCGAAAGGGATGAAAGACTACTTGGTCAAACAAATGTTTGGAATGGCTAAACGAAGGTTTGGAATGGCTAAAAGGAGGTTTGGAATGACTAAATGGAGGTTTAGAATGATTAAATAGACATTTGGAATGATTAAACAAAGGTTTCAGAGGTTTGGAATGATTAAACGATGGTTTAGAGGCTAAATGGAGGTAAACAGGGTGATTTTGACTATTCAAGAGGGAAAATTTGCCCCACTGCAGTAAACAAGAGGGAAAAGGCGCCCCACTGTAGCAAGGAGAAGGGAAAGTTCACCCCACTACAGTGAACAAGGACTTGGTTTAGATGAAAATGACTATGGAAAGGACTTAAAATGACAACAATAAGGCCAACTTGTCAAAATTTTTACTAATTTCTCACAAGAAAGCACTTTCAAACAAACACAATCCTATGATTAGTGTTAAGGTTATGGTCAAGTAAGGTCTTAATCTAGGATGCACAAGGTGTTTAGGGAGTCCTCGATATACTCTTAGTACGTGAGGCACAACCATGAACACCAGCTCGTCACAAGTGTGAGTCAGGAACCCCAGCGAGATACTAAAGGGCTCAGACCAACTCTTCACGTCTATCTAGGTATCACCCTAGCTTCAGTGCTCCACCAATTACGATGCAGCTGGATTGAGGTACAACTTTCACTCTCCCCCCTTTATTATACCCTACTAGTACGCGTGGTTGAAATCATCCCTTGGGGTGATGAAATCCCCAAGCAGGTCCCACTAGAAAGAAGACACTAATCATTTCCAGTTACTCCCTAGGCTCACACGAAGCGCAAGGGGAAAGTGAAAAAAAACTAATGCTCCCTTTGGGTAACACCAAAAAGACAGACACAACAAACAATGGATATTAGACTATGTTCCTAGATTAATGAAAAACAACAAGGATGGCTTTGGAAATTTGTGCGAACAAAAGGTCCTGCAAGCAAACGTTAATTGTTTTATGCTTCTTTCTTCACCAATTATACAAGAATATGCTACAAAATGTTAGCAAAAACACCAAGATCCTTGCAAAAAACAATGTTAGGGGGTTAAGATCTGAAAACAACAAAAAATGGGAGCAAAAACGAAGCTAAAATGGTTGTTTTACCTTTCAAAATGTGTTGTTTTGGGGCGTATTCGCCCCTCTGCAGTAACCAGAAGGGAAAATTCTCCCCTCTCTAGTGACTAGGATGGCGTAGTCGCCCCTCTGTAGCAAATTTGTTAGAAACAGAATATGGAAGAGGGTGTATCCGCCGCTCTGCAACAAACTTGTTAGAAACATAATATGGAAGAGGGTGTATTTGCTCCGCTGCAACAAATTTGTTAGAAACAAAATATGGAAGAGGGTGTATCTGCCCCACTGAAGCAAATTTGTTAGAAACAGAACGTATCTACCCCACTGCAACAAACTTGTTAGAAATAGGATATGGAAGAGGGCGTATCTGCCCCGCTGCAACAAACTTTGTTAGAAACAAAATATGGAAGAGGGCGTATCTTCCCCATTGCAACAAAATTTGTTAGAAACAAAATATGGAAGAGGGCATATCCACCCCGCTGCAACAAACTAGTTAGAAACAAGATATGGAATAGGGAGTAGTTTCCCTTCTGCAATCAAATGGAGGGCACAGTTTCACTTCTGCACTGTACAAGAGGGCACAATTGCACTTCTGCAGTGAACCAGAGGGTGCAGTTGCACTTTTGCAGTTTAGAGGAGGGCTTAGTCACCCCTCTACAGTGACCAAGAGGGCGTAGTCACCCCTCTGCAGTGTACAAGAGGGCGTAGTCACCCCTCTACAATGTACAAGAGGGTGTAGTCGCACTTCTGCAATGTACAAGAGGGCGTAGTCGCTCCTCTGTAGTGACTAGGAGGGCGTAGTCACTCCTCAATAGTGTACAAGAGGGCGTAGTCACCCTTCCATAGTAAAATGTTAGAAAAAAAAGTTTAATTAGGGGCATAGTCGCCCTTCTGGAGTGAAATAGAGGGCATAATCACTTTTCTGCAGTGAATAGGAGGGCGTAGTCGCCCTTCTGTAGTGACCAAGAGGGCATAGTCGCCCCTTTGTAGTGAACCAGAGGGTGTAGTTTCCCCTCTGCAGTGTACAGGAGGGTGTAGTCGCCCCTCTGTAGTGACCAGGAGGGCGTAGTCGCCCCTCTACGACCTATTCCTGCAAACAATCTCAACAACAACAAACGTTAAATAGAGGAACCCGCTTGTGGGTCCCATAGGGCATGCCATAAATATGATATCCTCAGGTTTTACCTATTCCAAATGTGCAAAAACAACTAAAATGCAATGGAAAAACACAAACACCTCAAGATTAGCCTAAAGAATTGTTAATACAAAAAGATAAAATGAAAGAAGAGTGCAAATGATTATACCTTCTCTTTGCAGCTAAAATTCCTTGGTTGGCCCTTGATTTGGATGGCTTTGTATGCTACTTAGATGGCTAATGATGTAGCTAAATACGAGATTAACTAGATGGTGGGATGCAAATGCAAATGGCTAAAATGGATGGCTAGATGAGAGAAAAATGCTTGTAAAATGAGTGCACAAAATGATAGCATAAGGTTGCTCAAATGACTAAGTGTTTAAAATGCCTTAGAGGAGGGGATATTTATAAAGAAATTTGAATTCTCTAGAGAATTCAATGGTTGAGATTGAGCAACCAAGGTCAAGATGTAGGGCTATAGTGATTTGAGGACTCAAAAGCCCTTACATCTTGACATGTGGAATGTGAGATGGCCTAGGATAAGAAGATGTGGAAGTGAGGTGGAAGGGAGGTACATGATGTGGAGGAAGGCCAAGTACCTTGGAAGAATAAATGTTAATTAAAAATTCACATGCTTGGGAGAATCTAGTGGATAAGAGAGGGTCTCCAAAAAGGTGGGAGTTTGTCACATGTGACTTGATGTGACAAGTCAAATGTTTTAGAAGTTGTATGGGGATAAGGTAAACCTTGAAAGGGTAAAATGTGAATTAAAAATTCACATGGGGAGGAGAGAGATCTAGGATGAATAAATCGGAATTAAAAATTCACATGGGAAAGAGGGTCACTGCTAAGAAAGGAAAATGAAAAGGTTGACTAAAAAGGTATGCTAAATGTGGCTAATGACTTTGATTAAGGTTTTGCAAACACTTGATTAAGAAAATTAATAACATATTAGAGGCAAGTGGAAAATGTAGGAGGATGTGACATTAATCCTTGATTAAGAGGATGCACATCCTAATCATGAATTAATTAAATTAATCTAGATTAGAAAGGGATTATGGAGGATGTGACAAGGAGAGAGAAAAATGAAGAATTTTAAATTGAGTTTATTCAAAAGGGTTAAATGACTAAATTAAATAAATTTATGTATTTATTTAATTTAGAGAGGGAAAAGATGTAAGGTAAAGCATTTAATTGTTAAATTAAATATTTTAAAGACCTTAGGCAGGAAGTGTAATATTAATTAAATAAATTAATATTGACGGAATGGATGAATAAAGAGGTGAATTTGATCATATGGGAGCGATCAAATTTGGATGTCTACAATCACAAATCAAATCTACCTAACATTTTAACTCCCAAATTTTTTAACAAGTGTTAAATGTGACTATGGTCCACTAGTTACACAACCAAGGCCTCAAATGTATTCTCTAATTGTAATCAAAGGACTTTTTCTCTCCATTCAAGTAAATAAACTTGAAGGGAAACACCACCAAGTGGTTTATTGGACACCTACATGACTAAAAATAGCAGAAAATTTACATTTAATTTCCATATGTCTAAGTAGTTAATGGAGAGGGAGTGTGTACTAGGCCTAGTTAAGTCATCATAAATTTATGCTTAGGCAATAAAAATTGTTTAAGTCATCTTAAATCTTCCTATGTCTAATTGCTAGGAGACTTTTGGTATGTTTTAAGGTAGGATGAGTGGTTGCATCAATGTTCTAGTTCTCTATGACAAGGTTTCAACATCTTCAAATAGTGAAAGTTAGTGCTCATAGTCATTTGAAACAACAAAATTTTGATTATGTATGATGGTAGGATTTGATAACTTAAAATAATTGGCTACCCAACAAACTTAAAGTTAAAAGAAACTTTTTCAGTTTAAGGGGTTAGCACTTTCTTTCATCTTTGCATATTGGTTTGATGCTTCAAACAATGCATTTCTTATTCCACTTCTATCATATTTTATCCCCATCCCATTGCAATTTTTGCAATTGCTGGAGGAATTGATACCAAAATTTCATATCAAATACCACGTTCTTGAAGCAATTTTTTTTGTTTTTACTATTTTTTTGAAGTTATTTTGTGTTGTATGGATCCGTACAAGATTGAAATTCTTTGAGATCATTGGTGTAGATAAATATATGTCTTCGCTTTCACTTGCATTTGTTTTGAAGTGCTAAATCACTGTTTTGTGGGAGAAAACAATCAAATACAAGGACTACCTTGTTTTGCTTATGTAAGGGTTTGAGGGCTAAATAGAAATGACATCCACCAATCCACCCACTATCTTGGAACTGTAACTTGGTGGATTGGTGTGTAACATGGTATGATAGAGGTTAATCACATTTAGGGGTCTATTAAAGCAAGAAACTTGGCATTGAATTGATTCACGAGGGCTGATAAGGGCAATTTTCTTGTGAATTTGTTGTCGTTAAGTTAGGGTTTATCAATTTGATGGATATCTTGGTAGAGTCATGGTGACACTATTTGATGGTCCAATCTCTACTTCGAAACAAAAATATCTTTAACAACTCTAAGAGCTATAATGGGATGGCATTAAAGGAACCTTCATATGAAGGATCTTCTAATCAAGGACCTTTGAATTAAGGTCTTCATTTGAAGGTACTTCATGCAAAGGTTCCTTTTATAAAGCATTTTGGACATGAAATATTTAAAATAAAAAATACCTTCATTTGAAAGTCTTGACATGTCATCATTTTTGAATGAAGGTTCTTCATTCAAAGGTCATGACGACATCAGCTTCAAATGAAGGTTCTTCATTCAACTGGTATTTTGTAATTTTGAAATTTTGGGATTTTTTTTTGCCTCATCCAACAAGTGGGACACACTATTGTGCAATCACTCATTAACAAAGAGATGAATGTGTGATAATAATTTAGAGTTAAAAATAAATCCATTTGAGCCTTTTATAAATGAAATGACATTTGATGCAATCATATGCCTTGTGAAAGTTTTAACTTAATAGTAAGGGCATCATGAGTAGTTTGTTGGGCCCATTCAACAATCTCTGATGCAAGGATTGAATTGTCTAGAATGTATCTGCTATCAAGAAAGCCATTTTTTTTACTTGTATGCCTATATCTCAAGTAATAGGTTTAATTGTGATGGCAATGATATTGAGAAATATTTTGTAATCTAGGTGTTGAGAAGCATAATTGGCCACCATCCTTGGAAAGATTCTTCATTCTCACTTTTAGGTGTTAAAATTTAACAATACCTTGATTGATGAAAGAGCCCAAAGAGCCTTTCTCCATGGTATCCAAGTACACATAGTAGCGGTCTTCTCTTATATAGTTGGACATGATTTAAGGAGCTTAGCTAGGAGTTATTCATTTAACCTAAGGTTTTCTCATAATTCCATCATTGGAAAAGTATGATCAAATTCTTCTATTATGAAGAATTGGTCTATGTGCCTCTAGTAATCACTATAAATGTTTGTAAGGATAAAATGACTAATTGCATTAGGTAGCAGAGAATCAACTTTGAGTTCTTCAAAGATTATATTCCTCTATTCATAATTTTTAAAGGTTGTGTGTGGAGGTTATCACTACCAAGAAGGGAGGAGACCTTTCCTTGCATATGTTTGTGGTGGAGGTATTAAAGAAGAATTGTATGCCTCTATTTCCATTCATTAACAGATCTAGCTTATCCTAGCATATACTTGGGCTCCTTTGCCCCTATAAACTTCCATTTGTTTGAGTTTATGTTATGTAAATGTAATTCCATGCTATGTTGAAATATAAGAGGTGGAGGAGGCCAAAAGGAAATAACCCCTTTTTAGTTGTACCTTGAAATTTTTTCTTATTTTTTTTTATGTTTTTAGCAACTTTGTGGACATAAGATTTGAGGTAGGTCATAAAGCAAAGAATAACATGTTCCCACCAAAAAATTGAACCTCAAAAGTTAGTGGGACTTAATTATGAGTTCTAGATAAGAATGATGACAATGCTAATCTTTTTGGAGGAGGTGGGAGGCATTAAGCTTAATGTGGAGGATGTTGGGGGTAACTAAGTGGTCAACTAGCTAGATGGACATGAGGACATGAAGGATCAATAAGAAAATGCAACTATAAGTTCAAGTTGTGCAAGATGATTGAAAGGGGAGGGAAAAACATAAAGATTGGAGGAAAAATCAAGATAAATTGGTCAAATTCACTAAGCTTGTAGAGAGGGCTAAGTCTACGATTGCTTTAGACTCATGCGATGAAGGCTATGCGTGATGAAATCCTAGACCTCAACCAAGATGTGGGTAGATTATGGGAGTTTTTCCAAGACCTGAGACTGGTTGATAAAAATGTGAGACTAAGCTATTTTATTTTTTCTATCTTATCTTATACCATTTTACAAGAATGGGGGTGCTAATGTACAATAAAATCTTTGGAAACTAGGCATGAAAGTTATAGGTTAAAGAGAATGGGGGTGCCAAAATTATAGTACTTATTGTCCCTTGGTCATCTATTTTCCTTGAGTGCCCTCAACCTAATCCTTAGCGCTGGTATTGACCTTGTTTTCACTCCTCCAAACTCTTCCTCAATGTTGGTATTGACCTTGTTTTCACTCCTCCAAACTCTTCATCGGTGCTAGTATTGACCTTGTTTTAACTCCAAACTCTTCCTCGGTGCTGGTATTGACCTTGTTTCCACTCCTCCAAACTCTTCCTCGGCGCTGGTATTGACCTTTCACTTCTCCAATTTGATGAACTACAACCTAGTTTCGTTAGGTTTTAGAGTATGTTAATTAAATTGAAAATTATGGCACCATTTAGCTAGGTTTTAATATTCTACAATATAGTTAAGTATGTATTAGCTATATTTTACATAATAAATTATATAATTATTCGACTTATTATAATTATATATTATATTCTTTAACAAAATTATTAAATACATATAAAATTATTATAATTAATAATTAATAATAAGTATATTTTTATATAATACAAAATATAATTAATATAATATATATTTAAAATAATAGTAATATTAGATTAAATTATATATAATATAATTATATTTATTATTATATAATAGTATATATAGGCTTTTACCTAATATTTTAGAGGATTTTACCATTACACTACAGATGGTTTACCATTAAATGGTAGTTGAAACTCGTTTTCCAATGACACAATAGTGGTTTCCAGGCATGAGATTTGTTTCAAGCTGAAATCTCACAATATATGTAGCCTATTAGCTAATACAAAGAGAGATAGAAACTAAAAAGATAGAGAATGAGAGAAAGAGATGCTTAGATAGATAGGGAGAGAGAGATAGAGCATGAGAGAGAGAAATATAAGAGACACAAAGGAAAAGAGAAACTAAATTTTTATTGGTTGTTTCATGTCAACAATCCAAGGATGGCATGTGTCCTTAGGGAGGTATGCTCAAGGTAGCATGCCATTTGATTAAAGATATGACAATTCTCCTTTAAGACCTCTTCAATGTACCCATTGCACACTTAAGGAGACAAAGATAAATATAGGGAAGAAAATATAGAGAGAGAGGGAGATAATGAGAAACATACAAATAGAAAGGGAGACAAAGAGATAGATAGAGGTAGAGAGATAAAGAGATAAGGATGAATATATAGAGATATAGGGAGGGTGATTGATATATCTCTCCCTGTCACTCTCTATCTCTCTATATCTCCCACTATCTATGTCACTCCCTCTTCCCCCCTCTATCTATTGAGATTTCTCTCCCTCTCCCCCCTTTATCTCTCATTCACTCCATCTATCCCTCCATCTCTCCTACTCTATATCTCTATCTCTATTTCTCTTTTTATCTCCCTCTCACTCCTCTCTCTATCTCTTTCTATCCATATCTTTCTCTACCTCTATCATGATCTCTCTATCTCTTTCACCATCCCCCTCTATCTATCTATATCACCCCCTTTATATGTCTCTCCCTCTCCCTCTATATATATTGAGCTATCTCTCCCTCTCTGCCCTATCTTCTTCTCTCCCTCTCCCTTTCTACATATCGCTCGCCCTCTCCCCCTCTTCTTTCTCTCCCTTTTCTACCTATATATCTCCCTCTCTTCTCTCTCTTCCTCTTCAACCTATCTCTCCCTCTCTCCCCCTCTTCTCTATCTCTCCTCCTCTACCTATCTATATCCCTTTCTCTCCCTCCCCCTCTCTATCCCTCCCTCTCTATCTCTCACCATCTCTCCCTCTCTATCCCCCTATCCATCGATTCTCTATCTCCACCTTTCTTCATTTCTCTTCCAATATATCTCCATCTCTCTTTCTCTTCCCATATATCTCTATCTCTCTCTCTTTCTCTCCCCATCTATCTCTATCTCCCCATATATTAACTAAGAATCCATGCAAGCATACAATAGTATATGTTGGTAAGACCATAATAGTGTTTTATTAAACTATAATTAATGCTTATCTTTCTAATGTCAAGCCTTCTTATAAAAATAGTGTTTCATAAAGATATTTGTTTGATTTTTCCTTGCTATTTTCATCTTAAAATTTTAAAAAATTTACTCTATAATATAGAATTATTTTCAAATTGGGAAAAAAAGGATTCTAAAAGATATATTTAATCATAAATTTTACAATCATAAAATCATTTAATTTGTATGTTGTAACTTTAGTACTTTTAGTTAAAATAAAAATAACTTAAAGTTATATATACATCTAGTTAAATTGGAAAAGTTGTTTGAGTTAATTACTAAATTTTATCTAAAAATGTTCAACACTTTAGATATATTCAATTAGATATAGTTAAATTGGAGGTGTCATTTGATTTAATAATTAAATAACGTAATAATCAATTAAAGCAAGGGACACAATTTTGGATGTGTTTGAATTTAATAAATTACAAATTAAAATAGACATAAATTACTTGAAATAAGTGCTTCATAACCCATATAATCAAATCATAACCTATCAAAAATGCAATAGGAATTTTCTAAAGAAGAGAACACTTGACCCAATCATAAGTGTATGGCCTTCATAGAAAGGAGTGATCCACCTTAGCAATAACAACTACCTGATGTAGACTTGGGAGGATCAACTCAACCAACCTATCAACCTACCTTTAAGAGGCTTCCAACAAGTTTAGAATGACCAATTTAAACAATCCAAACAACTCTCAAAGCCTGACAAACAATAGATTTCAGATTTCACACTTTGACTCCTTGAATCCTTGTAATAGCGTAAACCTAGTTTTTGCCCAATAACTCAAAACTTTCCCAAAACACTAGAGACACCCTTGATGGTTTTATAAACCCATTTTTGAGTTATTAAACATACTTCAAGTGCAAGTACAAGTCTTTTGGACCAAATCACCAAAATCACCCCTTCTAGGTTGTGCTAATTAGGCTGATTAGGCCTATTTTACAAAGCAACTAGCCTTTAATCTTGTCATATGCCCATGAAACCTTGGGGAAGAAATTCTTATGCCTCTGTTGGAACCGTAAAATTTTGAAAATTTTATAGTGATTTTGCACTTGTTGATTCCCTAAAGAAAACATTATCTTGAGTATAATCCATCATAGTCACATATGATCACATCATTCTTGACCATTTGATATCATGAAAAACCTCCAAAATCTAGTATTCAAATAACCCATATCGGCAAGAATTTGTGCAGGTCTCTATGATTCATAAATCATTATATTCTCATTTTCAGCATATCGGTGAAAGAACAAAAATGTCACACTGATCGAATTACATCAGAAGATACACATCAGGATGACACAGTCTATGGTATCAATGATAAACAGATTCATCGACAAGACAAGTTCCATCAAGGTGAATTGAAAAGGTCATGTCAAGCATATAGGTCTCACTGATGAAGTTCCATTGGCAAGAAACCTATTTTGTCTCATTGATCAAAGCACAAGGAGTTGTATCACCTAGACCAACACCATCAGAGTAAGATCCCTGAGTCAGCCCAAGTGCATTTGTCTCGTTGATGAAATATCATCGACTAAAAACTCATCTTATCTTGCTGACAAAACAAAGAAACATACTATCTCCAAGACAAACACTATTGGAATGAGTTCAAAATTTCCTCCCAACCCACTATGTCACGCCGATAAGATTACTTCGGTAGAAGTCTTGGCGACATACTTGAGATCAAAGGAATAATCATTGGGGAGACTTATAACATTGGGAAAATTATTGAATGTCTTAGCGATACACCATGTCTTGCCGATGAAGACACAAACAGATCAAGATAGTCATTGGGGTGACTCTTTTCGCCATTTATATGAATCGTATGGATAGATTATGAGATATCGGCGTAATGTATCTTGACCAAAAGAATTTTTAATGAATGCTAGTCAAGCCTGAATAAAAGGATCACCCAAAGTTTGAATTGTCTTGTCAATAGAACATTTGATGTGACAATGGGTAAATTCAAAGATCGGCTATGCTCGTGTTCAAAGCTAGGACATTAATGGTAGTATTACTACCAAATGTGTCGATGATTTCCTAAATTGAGAAAAGTAATTGAAGGAAAATTTTGACAAGTTAGCAGTAGAGGAATAGACGAAAGGCCAAAGGATCTTGTGGTCAAAGATTTCTAAAAAAACTTGTAAGTTCCCTGCAATTAAGTTTTTGGTTTTGTGATTGATAAAATGGAAAGCACTAGCTTAGGAAAAGAAAAAGGTAGGAAATAGAGTGAGAGTAATAACCCTAGAGGAAAAAAGAAAAAAATTGAAGTAGGGAAGGAATCAGGGGTAGCTGAGAGGAAGTTAAACCAGGACTTAATTGATCAATTGCCTGGCTCAGGACCTAAGGCCAGGTGATCTACACAACTTAGGGAAGAAGTGGAAAATTTAGAGGATAAATGCAAGCATATACGAGACATATGGATCCCAATTAGGGGATATGAGCTATTTTTTTCATTACTAATGAAGGAACCAATACGAACCAATGTGCAATCCTTGAAAGTTAAACCTAGGGAAACTAGTATGCCCCAATGTATTTGTAAATGTAGAATTGGTGAATATGCTAGCTACCTATTATAATACAAAATATAAAGCTATTTGTGATCCATTAGGAAAACCATTTATACATGTATTTGAAGTTGCCATCTATGAGGTTTTTAACCTAGAGGGAGTGTGTGGTGAAAATATTGTACCTGAACAACTGGAGAAGGAATTCTGGAGGATGGATACTTTGCACAAGGGTTGGAGGTTGCCACTACATAGGTCTAAGAATGATGGTGTTTCAGTTCCATTGAATGACAGTGATGGTCCCCCGTTCCATGTTGATTTGTTTGAACCCTACATGAGGTACACATATTTTGTAGTGTGTTAAGTGCTGGGAATGGAGGCCCCTGAACACATGTCAATTGTACCCATGGTAATTGCAGAGAACATCCAATGTCACAATTCAAGGTTTTTTTATTATGCTTCAAACATCTTTAAAGTACTTGATTTAGGACTGATGGCAATAAAAATTTGAGCTCCTATCTTGCACTTGGATGCTTATTCAATCCTAATGCATATGATACTTTATTATGGAAAAGAATTATAGATGTGGCCTGAAAAACTGAGGGTTGTACAATTTGATAAGGAAGGAAGGTTATTACCAGTACAACTCTGGACTGCCACCTAGGATTGCAGATTTGATAATTCTTATTATCTACATTTTGAAGAGTTTTTTGTGAAACCACTGTATAAATTTTACAATCATCCTTGTGAATACTCATTGTATGATGAAATAAAAAGGTTTTTAAGGCCTAAGGATTTCAATGGACCTGTCAACCACAATTGGGGAGACTGGTACTGTCTAGAAGATGCAATCATGATAAGAGTATATGGATTTGAAGATGCACCCTTCATTTTGCCCAAGACAGTGCCTGATAGGATTGCATATTTGGAGATTGTTATGCAATTGCACTATTTAGATGTTATGAATCTGAGTTCTTTCAGAAAGCAGGAATTTATGCCTAGTACATTATGCTTCGGTGATTTCACTGTATTAGCAAGGGATGGATGTGATATGGTTCTCAACAAATTGCTGCAATACAACATGAAGAAGGGTCCACTACAAAAAGGATTTGATCCAGAAGGGTATATTTATTTTTCCAAAAATAAAATGAACTTGGGAGGATACAATCACATACCCTATCTATATGATGAATTGATCAGGAATTTGGAAGAAGAGGAAGCAAAAAAAGTTGTTGATGAGTATAACAAGGGATTGCAAGATACATAACTATTATCTTCTAATGAAGAGGAATTTGGTGATTGTAGGCCTAGAGGTACAATTGATAAAATTTATAGATTGAGAACTCAAGACTAGAAGTATGTTGCTAGGGAACCAGATGTTGAAGAAAGTGCAAATACTGACACAAGGCAGATAGCATATAAATCATTTGTGGCTGATGATGAATTCATTAAAACCTTTTTGTACAAATTAAAAGGAAAATCAATAAGGGAATTAGTGGAGAATATTACACCAAGTAATGAGGAACAACTACTGAATAACTTAAAATCAAATGTGGAAGAAGAAATGAAGAGCATGATCGCTGAGAAAGGAAGGAAATTATTAGATCCAGGTGTCATGATCTTTCTTGGGTTGGATTTAAACTCTGCTTTGGTTTTTGATAGTTTTCTGAAGAATAGTAACACCACACGTAAACTCACTCTTGAGGGGGTAACATAGATTTATGCATGATCTAAGTATAACCCAAATGAGGGATCACTTATGATATGGGCCCTATATCCTCCACACAAGAAATATGTTGTAATCGATACTGAAAAGGATTTTGGACATGTAATGATGTTAAAATTTGGTGAGGTTGATCCAATAGCTACAACAAAAATTGGCATTAATGTGGCCAAATTAAATAAAGCCCAAATCCATATGCTAATCAAGGAAAAATAAATGTATAAGATGAATAACGAGAGACTACTTAGATAAAATGATCACTTGAAGGACATGATGGGAATCACGCTAGGATCCACAAAGCAATTGACTCATGGTGAAAGCTCCTAGGCAAGAGACTAGTGGGAAGAATCAAATGCGTACTCACAAGGTAAATGTGATGCACTCACTACAATAATAAGGAAGAGGCAGACCAATTTAATGACTTGGTTGAGTAAGCTCTAGGGAACACATTCACACAATTTTACTGTAGTACAAGAACATAAGAGGTTAGATGGCAGGATCCGAGAGAAGTTCCAAGAAATAAACTAAGGGATGCTCATGATAACATAACTATTGATACTGAATTAACTATGTAACCACATAAGTCAAATATAATTCTATCAAGAAATTAATATCAAATAGATAATACAATTTCATGACTCATACATTTCAATGTCATTGATCTTCTTCTTCATCCAACTCTGTGTCTATATCATCCAATCTAGATTTGACATTATAAGGATTGGTCATATCATCATCATCATCATTGATATAAATTTCAATAATGTCATCATCCACATGAATATCATCTTCATGAACATTAACTCCTACATCATCATGATCTAGTTCCTCCTCTTTGACATCTTCGTCAGGCACATCATCAACTAACTGTTGATCCTGATCATCATCTACATCATCTTCTAGTTCTTTGATATCTTCTTCTTCCACCACATTATACTATACCGACCATCCTCTTGGATCATGTCTAACAAAAAATGACCAACCCGGTTTACCTGTAACCTCTGAGTAAAATACCTACTCACATTGTCTTGGAAGAACATAGGGCTCATTTCCAGCTCGCTCGATCAACCTTGTATTAACCATGGTAAATGCATTATCATGTTCAATAACAGTTCTCTCAGGATCATTTTCATTCAATTGTAGCATGTACCATAGGACGACGAACATAACTAATTTGAAGGACTTAAAGTCACACTCAAGTATATCATCCAAAATCTCATAGTATCAATTTTCTGATACTTTTGGATGTATGTTGCTTCTAGATGAAACATTAGTCACCTAAAAGACTGCAGTTATCCCAGAATCACAAGTTTTCTTCATGTCATCCACCTTTTTGATTCAAAATTTATGACCATTGCACCACACAGCCTTATAGTGTTTCACCTACAATATGTCAAACATATAAAAATTATTGCAATATCGTCAGTTGATAAACATATTTATTCTTGGCTGAATGTATGCAAAGAAAAAAATCTCAACATATATATACATCAATATAATTGAAAAGAATTAAATAATATGGGTGATTAATATATTTATAGGTACCTATTTATCTCTTAAACCATATGTTAAATCAATTTCCCTTGGTGTAAGATTGGAATCTCCATTACGATGAGCTTCTTTAACCAATGAAGCCACACCTTCCCATGTTAATGTGCGACCAAATTGTTGACATTGTTCAATCCATACCATTATCCAATCAAGATTGTTTATGATGTACAAATGTAGTGCATCCCACTCTCAACCAACTGTATCAAAATTTTTTTTTCACAAATTACATATAATTAGTTAATTACCACAGTATACGACCTTAATTTATAATTGATGTATATTGAAGATTAATAATTAAATAAGTACAATATACATAAAAACCAAATGTAAAATGTATTCTAATTAATCTCCATGACCATCTTATAATTATCTCTCACTTTCCTCAATCTACCTTTCCCCATCAGGTACTCCCCTTCGAATTTGTTAATGGAGGTGGGATCCCAAATGCGATCTACATGGATATTTGCTGCAAACTTAGGAAGATATTCAGTAATGTACACCATGGTTTGGTATACCATATATCCCTCTACCATAGAACCCTTAGGATGTGTTTTTTGTCTAACCAAAGCCTTCAAAAATTTCAAGTGCCTCTCAACCATCCACATTGACTTTATGTGTATAGGTCCACACAATTCAATCTCCCCAACTTGGTGTATGAGGTAGTGTTGTTGTGCATTGAAAAATGTCAAAGGTAGACACTTTTTCATTTCACACATTAGATGAGGAATTTTCTCTTCCAATAATTTATATCTTCTTTATGGATTTCTTTAGATGACAACCATCTACAAGTGATTCAAGGCACAAATATATTAACAAGATTTAAAAAAAATATAATATGTTACATAACAAGTAAAACAAATGGCAATTATAAGATCTATACAACAAATTGAACAAATATCGCTACTTCCCTCATGTATTTTCCAAGATCATATATAACTTGCTTGACATTGTTGTCAAAGTTTTATGGGAGAGATAGAGGTAGAACGTAATGCAACAATTATAAAATGATCTTTTCATTATTTTTCCAAAAGTAGTAAACATAATACACTGAAAAGTACATACAGTATACAAATATATATATAATATACCAGAATAATTACCTTAATGAAGGTATTCTAGTCATGCATTTTCATCCCTGACCAAAATTCACCTTTCTTTGTTATTATATTGTTTATGTTCGCAGCAAATCCTGTGGGAAATCGAATTTTTTGTATGAGTTCTTTTATAGCATTGCTTTGTTGCTTTCTTAATAACCAAGGAAGGGAACTTATATTAAATTGGTCTCCATGGCTATTTAATTGAATGACATTTTTCATTGCATGATTGGCTTCCTGAATGTCACTACAAATTTTGATAATTTTTTCTTTGTCATGCCTTCCATCCAATATTTTCCATAATGTTTATGATATATTCTTTCCGATATGCATTGTATCAAACAAATGCACAATTTGTAGCTACTCATAGTAGGGCAACCTAATAAATTGTCTGGGATAACTTTTCAGTCCCTATGGAAGATGACCATTAATTCCATGACGACCATCATGAAGCATATAAATTAAATAAATTAACAACGACAATCATTGTTTTAATTACAACATGAGTAAACATAAAACAATATAAAAATATAAATTCCAAACAAATCATATATGATAGATAAACAATTTGATCTGATGTATAACCTTGACGATTAATTCTATTATATTCCAACTTCCGTAGGCGAGGTGTCATTCTTCGTGGTTTTGATGTAGTCTCTTCTTTCCCATTGAAAAGATGTTTTTTAGTAGTTTGATACTTATGATTTTTGTGGAGGAAGTGCCTATACTCATCAAACACCTACTTTCCTAAACTTTTTGAATGATGAGATTTCATCTTTGGACCACAAATTGGACATGCAAATTTTCCCTTTGTTTGAAGACCTACAAGATCATATATAATTGGATTAAGTATGTCAATTTTTATAATTATAGATAGTGAATAGATTATTTAAAAAATATGCATGATATCTACTTCATAAAATTAAATATCAAATGTTAAAGTGTAGTCAGATGTTATAACATACCACAAAACTGTGTTAGCCCTGGGGCAGCATGAATTTTTCATACAAGCATTGCATGGAATTGAAATTGTCTTTGTCCTATTGGTCTAGAGACATCATACATAGTGACACCATTCGATAAACTTAGTAACTCGTTGATAAGAGGCTCGATATATACATTCATATCTTTAACTTGGTACTTACCTAGTTTTAAATGAACATAAACATTACATAATTATTATAACCATTTTACTACAATATATATGAATTAATGTACATGACTATTAAATAAAAAAATATGTCATTATGCAACAAATAAGACAAATGAGATGCTACTACGTTAAAGAAAATTGATGTAAACAAATACCTGGAACAATCATTTCCAACATTATGTGCTCCCTCTTTATTAACATCCATGGAGGAATGTTATTGTTGATAACAAAAACATACCACACTGAGTAAATATATCTTAGCTCTCCAAATGGATTGACACCATTCGCTGCTAATGAAAGCTTGAGATTACGAGGTTCTTTTTTAAAGTGTGGCCATTTTTCCTCCATGTCCCTAAATGTAGAACCATCTGTAGGCATTCAAATAATGTCATCTCCACTTCTATTCTGTGCATGGTAATCCATAAATTACGCTAAGCTTTCACACCTAAATAATCATTGCATATGTGGAATAATGGGAATATAATGAAGAACATTGCGAGGCACCTTTTTTTTAGTTGATCTGTTCTATATCTACTGATATGACATTCTAGGCATTCTGTTGCAAATTCATGTTGTTTATGATATATAATATGATCATTGGGACATGCATCTATTGCTTGATACTCCATTCCAATATCTTTCATAATGCCCGATAAATCTTGGTATGAGTGAGGTAAAATATTTGATGGTGGTAACAAAAATTCACCAATCAATCTACAACAAAAATAATTTGTTAATATAAAGAAATATTAATGGTACATATTTCATTCTTTATTTACTAACTTGATGAACTAACAACAATTAAAATAGATGAAAAAAGATGACATATATGACATACCTTAACATCTGTGAGATTGATATGTTGGGTAAACCATTCATAACCTTCAAGTTCACCAACAATAATACAACAGAGAGAAGATTTTTTTGGGAGCCTTCATAAAGGGGCTCGTATGCCTTCTCGAGTACAGGTAAATCATGAACATCATCAAATTCATCTTGATCATGATGATCAGATGTGCCACTAAATGTGTCATGGATCAATGTATTTGTACCATCATCTTCAACTATGTTTTCTGGCACATGATCATCTTCTTCCATAGGAACATTAACTTCATCTTTGATATTCACAGCTCCATGTTCCTCCTCTTCCAAAACCACATTCTCTGGGCCGTGATAATCCATATCATGTGCCCTAGGGCACTCCACCTTTATAATAATGATAGACACAAATAAACCATGATCATGATCAAATGCCTTTTTATGTATATACAATGTTAAAATGATATAAACATTTACAAATTCAATCATAATAAACACATTGTAGACACGTAAAATATACTGATTGACATTGTGCATCTGATCCTGACTTACTAACATCGTTTCTTCCTGAATCATCCCTCAGTCTAACCATTTAATCAAATTCCCCTATCTGATTAAATTCATCAATATTCATCTCTTAATTAAATAAATCATTTTATCTAATTAAGTCAATCTCTTTTGTTAATTAAATCAATCCATCTGATCTAATTATCCCTATTTAATTAAATAATCAATTTATTTGATTAAATCTCTAAAGTATATCCATTAAATTAAATAAATTAAAACCTTATTTGATTTAATCTAACATCATCTCTTTTAATTAAATAAATCAAAATCCTTATTTAATTAGCCTTTTATTATATTCCTCTCTTATTTGATTTAAATAAATCCATAAATTTGAGTCAAATAGGGCACACCATCTAACCTTTGTCATTAAATTAATTAACCCTTGATTAATTTAATCTCATCTCATGTCCCATCCTCTAGATAATGCAAGTTGCACATGAACATAGATTTAATTTATTTATTAAATCTCTATTTTCCTCACAAGGCATCTTTTGGAATATTCTCTCAATTTGAATTCAAAAATTCCAAGTCAACATGTACATCCAACAAGGAAATAAATTCATCTTACATGTCCTTTGCCTTGAGCCAAGTGGAATTTATTTCATTTTCCCTTCCCTCTTACATGTCATTTCAACAAATTTGAAATTCAAAATTATGCATTTATTGGCACAAACCCCAAATCTTGTACATCCTCCATGCATTCATAACTTGACAAGTGGCATCATATCATTGGATGAATGTTAGTCCCACATTGCTCAAATTTTGACATTCATCCATCTTGGAATTCTATAAATAAATATCTTATATCCTCATTTCATCATCCACAATCTAGGCAAAGTTACCATGCTCAAATATCTCTTGAATTTTATCTATTATCATTGAGTCATAGTTAGGTTTTTGCAGATTTTGGCTTGGAATTCTCATTATTCATCAACAAAGTGGATCAATCATCTTCAACACATCAAGCTTGCATCATAGGAATTGGGAAAGGGCCAATTTTCACATCAAATTGGCACCAATTCCCCCATGGGATCATGATTTTGCACATCTAATTAGGATTTAATCTTTGTTTTATCACTTTCCTTATGTTCTTTGTTATTTTCTTTCCTAGTTTGAAGTTGTAAATGGATTTCATGGGGAATCCTTGTTTACTCTTGTTGTTTTGCAGGTACCAAGGTTGGGGTTCACACATTTGGTGCTAGAAGGTGGGCATGATATCATTCTTTTCCATCTTCTCTTAAAATTTTCGCGTTTTCACTCACACACAGAAAATTCTGACACTGGGAGCTCAGCGTCACTGTTTTGGCACTATGGGCTCTTCAGCGTCGCTATATGGCACCACTTGAAATTAAAACTGTGACATTGGACTCGTCTCGCCAAAATATTTGAATTTCAAACTCTGCCACTAGACTCATTGACTTGCACAAGTTTTCAAAATTTTGAAAAATAGCGACACTGGGCAAAAATTGCGATGCAGTTGAGCTCTCTGTCCTGACACAGAGCGCTACTAACTAGTAAGCGGTGCTGTGAGGGTACCACTAAGAAAACAAACTGTGACGTAGTCACGAGTTGCGACGCTGGAAGACAGTAAAAAGGGAAATTTTGATTTTAGCATGTGTCTTTTGATTGATGATCAATGTATATTCTATTTTCTAGTTTTTAACTTCTGTATTTTCTAGAATCTGACTAGTTTCTCTCACTTGTAGGTTGGAAATCAAAAACAAAGGAAAGAGGAGCATGATGATGATATTTTGTCCAATCAAAGTGTTTTTAAACACTTTAGTGTTTATTTAACACTTCTTTAAGGAATTATTAGCACTTCTTTCTTAGGACACTAATCTTCCTTTGGGTTTAAAATGAATGTTTTTGTTTATTTCTTGCAAAGGGCTAAAATGAATTTTAGGATCACAACTTACTAGATTTTGTTTCTTGGATTAACAATTGAACAAAATGTCTTTCACTTGTGATTTGGTGCTTAAAAGGAACTCATATTTTTCTTTGTGGATTTAAAAAGAACAAGTGTAACTTTGTTTTTCGTGAGGGATTACTTAAAATAAAACCATTGAAAAAGGATGTATGAGCTTCTTTCGCACTTTATAGCAACCTTGAGAATCAAAAGGACTTTTTCATGACTTTAGGGTGAGACAAAGCAATCACCTCCACACTTTGATTTTGGTTTAAAATTGTACATCTTGTGTGAATGTGAGTGGGGGCATTGTTGCGTATATTCTCTCTCCTTGTTGCCAACAAGGATTGATTGAATTACGAATATTGTTCTTCATTCGCTTTTGTTTATCCTAGAGGGCCTGCCTTGGGGAAAAAGTACTCACCCAAGGGAACGACTCAACCGGTAACACTTTAAAGCCAAGAGTATTTTCAACAGGGATATAAATGTGGATATTGGAAGAAACGCCAATATCATGCGGTTGATTCTGACAAGATGGATCCGAAAGGGGACTCTTGCCGTATGGGTCAATCTCCACGAACAGAAAGTCCTTATTAAAACCCATGTGCTAGAATTTGCCAAAATCCTTTTATCTATTTTTTGGTGCAAGAACAGTCGTTCTCAAGCCAACCCACACTTTTACAGTCTTCTAGTAGAAATGGAAAACATGCCATGGGAGTTTCATGGGTGTTGATGCTTGGCTGCCACGTATAAGTGAGTGCCATGGAGGGGAGCTAGTGGGGTCAAGCATCTAACCATTCGCTAAAAATAAGCGTAGTTGGACTTGTCTAAGTGGGAATCCAACAAATATTGTCTTGCACATCCATAGGATTGTACTTATTCTTGGGTTACAAAATGCATTGCTTGATAAAAAATACCATGGAAACAAACACTTGAACTTCATCCAAAATTTAGACCCTTTTGAAGAAAAATACAATTTGAATCAGTCCATATGTTATTGCTTTCCCTTGGGATTCACATCCTTAGAGGTTTCTAAACATTGGATTATATCTCGATTTTTCTCCTTAAGTAAACAATAGGAAAACCCTTGCCTTAAGTTCATTGAATTTCCACATAACATATCTTGTGGGGTTTGAAGAAACTAAGACATTGGACATCTTAGTTTGAAAACCTAATTGAAGAAAGTGTTTTTGGTAAAATAAAGACATTAAGCAAAGCTAAGCAAAATGAAATTTCATATGTGTTGAAAACTCACAATCCCAAAGCAAAAATCATTGATTGGAAATCCGAAAATGAATGTTCAAATGAAATCATTTCTTGGTTACAAAGGTCTTTAGGAAGCATTTGCATACTCTTCAATACCTAGGTCTAGGAAAACAAAGTGTCCTTTTTAGGTTCATCTTAGGATAAAAAAAATCAAAATCTTTTTCATCCATCCTCCAAAACATCAAAATAACATCATCTCATCATCACCCTTTGATAAATCTTGAAATCATCCTTAATACTAGGCTTTGTGGAAAAATCAAAATCATCAAAATTATTGAGACTAAATTCTTGAAAACATTATCAAAAACACCTTTGGCTAGGCATGTGTAGATGCATCCTTTTGCATACGCTTAGTCAAATTTATCAAAATAATCTTGTTTAGCTTAGTATATGTAGATGAATCCTTCTTCATATACTTAGGGAAATGATCATCTTGTTTGAATAGGTGTGGGTAAATGCATCCTTCTCCTCAAACATATTCAAATCATCATCCATTGAACAAAACTATCCCTTAGATCATCATCCAACATCTTAGGGTCTTTTTGTTCAAAATCCAAATCCAAATCCAAATCAAAATCAAGGAAAAAATCCCAAATCCAAAAAAAAAAATCAAAATTAAAATCTGCAAGTCCTAAAAGCCTAGTATCTCATTCAATATTTAT
Organism: Sequoia sempervirens; assembly: GCA_007258455.2. Taxonomy (NCBI): domain Eukaryota; kingdom Viridiplantae; phylum Streptophyta; class Pinopsida; order Cupressales; family Cupressaceae; genus Sequoia; species Sequoia sempervirens. The sequence goes on from VDFB02365394.1 coordinate 137,157, forward strand.
CAAAAAGCATCTGTATCATCCATCCCTAACATCATCATCATATCATCATCTTTGATCCTCAAGGCATCCTAAAAACTTTCTACTTTGGGGCATAAAATAATGATCGATCCAAAGAATCAAGAGATTCATCTCCCATATTCTTGATCCTTGTTTTATGGGTCTAACTAGATCTCAATACAAGAAGAGTATGGAAGCCAACAAGGAAACACCCACTTCAAGCGATCTTAGCCAAACAAATGCAAAAATGAATCCCGCTGAATCAAGTAATCCTTTGACCCTCTCATCATCGCAAAATCTGCAAGAAGAAAACCAAGAAGAGGACCTTACTTTTGGAATGTATCACGAGGAAATGACTGAAATGCTCCAAAATCTGGACAACCATAGAATCATGAACATCATGATGAGGCTCAACCCTTCGTTGTACATGCTTGAGCTAGCAAAACAAGGGGCCAAGTTACCTTCAGATTTTAATGTGAGTACCATAGTGGAGGCATCTTTTTTGCCAATTTCATCCATCATTCCCATTTCATCCACACCTCCATCTCAAAAAATCATGCAAAATATTTTGCAAATCACAACATCGTTTGCTCCAACCCAACCCAATGTTAAAAAGGGAAGTGCATTTCTCAATGCAATTCAAACACACCCCCTTGTTAATAATCAAAATTTGGATGCAAACATCACCTTGGAACAAAGCATACCCCAAAACCCAATACACAAAAATGTTCCTCTCACATTCCATCACGATCCATCATCATCATTTTTTCACGCAACACCTCAAACACCTCTTCTCACAAATTCACAAGAAGAGGGAGACATGTTCAGACCATGGGGCATATTCGACACCACGATATTCTCGTAACAAATCACACCCCTTACATTTCCACCTCTCCCACCATTGCCATTATCATTCGCACCACTCCTTGGTTTAGGGCTTCCTTCCCTACCAAGTATCAATCAAACCTATATCCCAACCATCAATCAAGGCATTACACGAAACACTCAAAATTTGTTGTTGATATCACAACAACAAATGACAAATTCACAAGCAATTGCAACATCATCAAACACCCTTCTAGCATCACAAAGCATAGAGCCAACCACAACACCAATACCACCATCCACCACTCAAAATATCAACATGAAATTATCACTCACCACAAACACCATTCCAAATCCACCACCACATCAAGCCAATACGATGCAGCATTGCAAGTTGCTTTCCAAAGAGGATATAGACAAGTTCAGAAACAAAAAGTTGAATAATTAGCTGCTCAGCAAGCTGCTCAAGCTACATAGGCTACCCAAACTGCATTACAAGTGCAACAAGCCCAAGTATTATTACAACAGCAACAACAACAAAAATAAGCCGCCCAAGCTACGTAGGCATCACAAGCACAAAGGGCCGCTCAAGCACAACTTTTATTGCAACAACAAGCAACACAAGCACAAACATCACAAGCTCAAGCTAAAGCGCAAGCTCAATATCAGGCACAACAAGCCCAATATCAAGCACAACTCAATGCACAAAGACAAGCAACACAATTTTAGGCATATCAACAAGCATTAAAGCAATACCATGAGGAGCAAGAAGCAAAATAATTGGCAGCCCAACAACAAGCACAACAACAAGTGCAACAACAAGCACAAATCTTAGCGCAACAATAGCAAGATCAACAACAAGTGTTGTTCATACAAAATCAGGTGGAAGCCTACCTATCTCTCCAAAACATACAAATACTATCAAACAACGTACCGAATGACTGACCCATCCAACCCATGATTGAAACACCCCAAAACACTTTCATCCCACCCCCTGATCCGCAAAATGATGTGACAACACAACTCAGGTTGCTCTCGCAACAAGTGCTCTACCTTCAATCAGGGTGAACAACCAAAACACCAAGCAACTTGTGTCCCTATCCATTTTATAGGAGCTTGATAATAAAACCATTCCCCAAGGGATTTGAAATCCCAAAATTTGACAAATATCGAGGGCTGGGAAACCCTGAAGATCACATCAGGGAATTCCAGGTTCATTGCATGGAGGTCACATATGACAATACTTATTTGATGCGGCTATTTCCTAGGAGCTTGGTAGGCCACGCTATAGAATGGTTCTCTAGCTTACCTTCAGGCATTAGAACATTCCAAGAAATTAGGGACGCATTCATTAAAAATTATGCATGCAACATTGCAATGGATGTTAGTCTCGAAGAAATCTTAGCTCTAAAACAAGAAAAGGGTGAATCATTTGCCTCATTCATACAATGATGGTGATCCAAGGCCAATCAAAGTAAGTGGCCCATGCCAGAAGAACAACAAGTTTGCACCATCATAGCCAACCTTGAAGGTCGCTTGGCATTTCATCTCAAGGTTCAGGGCATCACCACATATGATCAATTGATCTCCAAGGTGCTCAGCATCGAAAGAGCCCTCATGACTCAACCTGCGGAATCAACATCATACCACGAACAACAAAACAATTGACCACCATCCAATTACAATGATAAACCTCATACATGGGCAAGAAACAAAAATAGTAAAGAGAAAAATCATCCTCTAGTGAAAACCACTTCGGTGGCACTTTGGGAAAGTACCTTGGTGAAAACCTGGAAAATAGGTGCCTTGTGTAAATAAGCACTTTCCATCCACTAGGATCTGTATGGCTTGTTTTGCATCATCCATCCATTTTTCTTCCATTGTCCATCGAATTCAGGTATCCATCCATCACTCATCCACTCGCATCCGCACCATAGCTTGGTCATGTTTTCATATCATTATCCCTCCTAGTACTACTCGACCCATCCTCAAGGTTAGTTTGTCCTACCTTCATCAGAGTAGTCTATTGCATCATGCTGGGGGCATGTTGTCATCAGATTGGATTCGTGTCTATTCTTAAAATCCAAAAACATAAAAAAAAATTAGAAAATCTAAAAACATCAAAACATATCAAAATTCAAAAACAAGTCAAAAAGTTAGTCAAAAATCCAAAAAATAGAGTCGTCTTGTCGAACTACGTTGTCTCTAAGCTTGAACATAGGAAAGGTTGATCTTTGATCATCCCTCAAGACATTTAGGTTAGTCCTATAGGAGTCCACCATAATAAACTAACATCTCATCATGTACATCATCATCTATAAATCGGTCAAGTCGTCAGTCGAACTACATGGTCTCTGCATATATAACATAGGCAAGGATAATTTGTTGATCAACCCTCGAGACCCCTAGGATAGGTCTTTAGGTTAGTCTCTTGGGAAAAGTCTCAGAAAAACCCCAAAACATTGGAAAATAGAAAATTAAAACATTTGAAAATTTCAAAAAATACCAAAAACAGCCTCAAAACATTGCAAAACATCAAAAACATCCAAATATTTGAAAAAACCCATCCACCTCATCTTGCTTGCACCCGCAATAAGCACCACCCATAATAAACTGATCGACATCATCAACCTTTGGTGAAATAGTTAGAAACAAGTCTAGTAGATTACAAGTAGAACTCCAAACGTCAAGTCTTAAGTCTAAGCCAGTGCGTAAGCAAGTTGGTCATCTCTTCGTATTGGTAAATCATCATCCAATCGGTCCCATATCAATCATCCCTTAGAACACTTTGGATAAATGAAATGGCGTGCTGCAATCCAATAACATGTCCTAGGATGAATCCTTCCTACAATGGGCATTATCTTTTGGCAATAAGTTTTGGTTATCATCCTTAGAAAACACATCCTCTTTCTGTTAACGGTATTGAAGAGCATCAGTTTGTTTGTTTACTTGGTCTTTATCTTTTGACTTATCTTATTTGTGCTCATTCCAAGGATGTCTTGATGATATCCTAAAATAGAGGATTTAGAGAAATAGGAATGGGGCAACAATCATTATCTTTTGTCCGCTGTGCTTGTTGGACGTTCTTGTAATATAACCTCGGTGAATACTTGCTTTGTTAGGTATGTATGGAAGAGGTCTGGGGAAACTTGTTGACTATTGCACTGATAGGTTTACCTTTTCGTGTTTTTCTCTGAGGTGTCTGAAACTTCTGAAGTGCATCCTAGCAAGGTTTCTGTATGTCAAGTGTGAACAAGAATACACCTATCTGCTTGTCAAGTCAAAGTTTATCTCACTGGGTACAACGCCATCTTGGTTTTCTATACCTTGATGCATTATACCATGTGTGTTATCAAACATAAGAAAGTTTGGCCCTTTGAAAATCCCAATTCCTCAGCAAGTAATCATCATCATCATCATTTGCATTTGCATCATCTTGTGTCTTGTTGAAATGACTTCTTCTTTTCTTACTAACCACACTAACAAGGTACTATGACAGTTGATCATTATTGCCATCATCGTCACTGATCCGGAATCCACAAATAATATGCATATCACATAAACATATCATATAGGAAACATATGCATTGTAGAAACATATCATATAGGAAACATATGCATTGCATTTTAATCATCATATAAATAGATTATCATAAACATTCTTCATAAATGGGTGCATCCATGTCATTGCATTTCACCCATTACATTGCACCTCATTCCATTCTATCAATCATTGCATAAACATTCATTTGCATTTCATAACCATTTCATATTACCATTTATCATACAAATGATTGCATAGCATCTATAGAGGCATATCATAATCATTTTTCACATAATCATAAACAATAACATTAGGCATACATACTTACATAACATCATGACATCATCTGACCACTTTATGTTCACATTACATTATGCATTAACATATCATTGCATCACATACATCATCATTTATTACATTTAGGATAATAACATTTGTTATTCTAAGCATCTCATAAAACCATCTCATTATGCATTAACACCATTTCATTTATAGCATATTACGACCATCGTATTTCATATTTTATCCATATCATCTCATAAATAACATCATAAAACATTCATTGCATAAATCATTCCACATAGGCATAGATGTATAAAATTCATTACAAACGATTCATTTATTAACACCTCATAAGCATAATTTACATATCATTTCACATATCATTTCACATATTGGACCATCACATTTACATTATCATAAATAGATTATCACATTTGCATATCATAGGTTAACATAATATAGATCTATTAGTCATAATCATAACGCATGTATCATCATCAGAAATAAATGCATCCATAAAGACATCACTGAAAAGTATATAGAAATAAACCATCCATGCATAAAGGAGAACACAGTACATTGCATCAAAATCGGCTCATATATATCAATAATATCAATGTCATAGTACAAAGAATAAATCGGATCACTATACATATATGTCAATCAGTACAAAATTCCCATCGAGCTATCAAAACCAAGCCCATAAGGCACAAAAAGTATATATCATCTCGATCAAGCTCGATCCCTGTGAATGCATCCCTTGCCCCTATCACTGTGACACTCTGGTGGTCTATAGATGGCTTGCTTTGAATACTCTATGACCCACTTTGCTCTGGGCATGGTATCATGATAAGCCCATTGGTAATACTCTGCCTCTTAGATGGCATCCCTGTAGGATCACATTGACACTATACCCTGGGAGGAGGAGGCTGTCATGCTCTCTATTTTCTGCCTACGGCCTAACTCAGTGGCTGCCTGTAGCTCTACAGCCTATCTCTATTGCACAGCTTGATCCCTCTTAGCCCTAAGCTGCTCTCTCTCAGCCCTCGCTTGATCTCTTTGAGTTGTCACTGCCTAAACCTGGGCCTGTAGCTGTGCAACCAGGGTGTCCCATGTGTCTGCCTGTCCCTGTGGCTGCACCCAAGGCTGATCCTCGTCTCATGGTGGTTCCTACTGCTGATCCTACATGTGAACATCCTCATGACCTGGCGGGACTGGGGGCACACCTAGTGGATCCTGTCGAATCTCAACCCTCGGTCCTCACCCTCATCCTCTCCCTCTACCCCTGAATCTACGCACATCTGGATCCTCACCTAGAATGGTCAACCGAAGTGGAGGTCAAAACTAGTCCCTGTAGGGCTGGGTGGTGCCTGGATATGCTAAACCCTAATCATAAGCCCACAGTCAGGATACCAAGTGCCTGAAGTTGTCAACTGCCTCTGAGGTGGGAATGCCATATCCCCATGACACCTGTGTCATGCTGCGAGCAAAGATGGATACATAGTCATCATCAGGCCGATCTTAAGGCTCTCTGAATTGACGTTGCATGCACCCAAGCAGGTACCTCTTGATCATCATGTACTCCTACCCCTGCATGTACTAGTCCTGATGACAGTAAAAGAGTTGATCAACATCGTCAGCCCATCCAAGCTGACCAAGGTATGGACGCCAAGTAAAAACTAGCATCTCGTCCAGGACCCACCTCCAGTAGGGGATCCCGTGCTCACCAGTGTGTGTAAAGGACACACCACCTCTGTATCATGCCACGAGAGCATTGTTTACCCTTATCAGAACTAGAATGACACATGGATGCAACACATAAATGTGCTCCCATGCCCAGATGTGAAGTAAAGTCACCCCAGCGCCTAGTGCTCTGCCATCCATGTAAATGTACTCGTGTAGGTCCCTGTAAAGCGAAGCTAGAAGAACAGGCCCCCATGTGAAGCGAACTGGCCTGTCTCAGACCATTTTCTCCCAGCAATACCCCCAGCCAAGACTCAAGTATCACCCTTGTCTATCTAGTGCAACGAGACCCGAAATGATAGTTGCAACCGCCCAGCAGTAGGGAGGTGCTATAACCCTGTATTGCTCTAGCTCAATCTGTCCCTCACAATAGATGATGTCCCGTGTGGTGAGGACTCTAACACAGGACTCGTGTCCCTCATCCATATCAAAAATCACCCATCGACCATGAATAGGTAATTGTAGAATGCACCAAACGTCCTCCAGAGTGACAGTGGCCTCGCTAGTGGGAAGATGAAATGACGACATCTTGCTGTGCCACCTCTCGGCCAGCGCTGACAACATCCCTAGGTGAGTGCGCACAGGCGCTGCGTACGCAATGTGCCATAATCCCGCAACTCCCAGTCGATCCTGGTCCCTATCACTTAGGTTTTGTAAAATGCTAGCCAAATCTCATGATTGGTGCTCCCGAGAGTAGAGCTCCCTCGCTGCGTTCTGCATCAAGGAAGGTAAGTGTGTTAAAATTTTTGAAAAATTTCTAACCGGGTGCTCTAGAAACATCCCTAGCGACACAGTTTGTGATGGCGTCGTAGTTTGATTTTACTCAAACTCTGACGCTCGAGCCCAAAAAAGAGCCAAATGGCACCGCTGCAGTGCACTTTCCCTTCCAGCGTCGCAATTTCTATGAAATGGGCGACACTGTGACACACTTTATCAAATTAGCCTGCCGAGCGCAATCCCAACATCAGAGTTTTTAAACTCTGAACTGCACTGCACGATGCAGTTTGAATGCCGAGCAGCACTATATAGCATTGCTAGAGGTGATCCACTCCTTTAAGGCATTAAGTGAAGCATTAAATGAAAAAACTAAGCTTGCATAAGGGTCACATACTGGTGCCCTGATTCCAGGTGGCCACTGGTATGTCCAAACTCGATCAGTGATGTGCAGGGGAAGTTGTCGTTGTGCCATATCGCTAGAGAGTTGGGGCTCAAATCTCAAGGTTGCTAGTGGAGGTGTGTGAAAATGACATGAAAGTGACCCCTTGGGCCCCTTTTAAGCCTAAAAATTAGGGTTTTTTAACTCTAAATAGCTGTCCTGCTAGGGTTTTGGACCCTCGAACCTATTTTTTTAGATTGAGGCTTGTTTTTCATTATTTTATTGTGTTTAGACACATTTTTAGCCTCCTGGACCCCTTTTAGACTTGTCGGGTTCTTTGTCACCTTTTTTCACAAGATCACCCAAAAAATTAAAAAATTTTGTCTGATCTCTCGAGGGGGCATTATAATGACATGTTTTCTCTCACCATGCAGTAGTGGGGCAAGTTTTCAAATATCAATTTTTTTTGGCTTTGATCGAAATCATTTATTCTTTGAACCAACACGAGTGCATTGCTTCAAAGAGGGGCAAAATGTACACGTAAAATATATTGATTGACATTGTGCATCTGATCCTAACTTACTAACATCATTTCTTCCTGAATCATCCCTCGGTCTAACCATTTAATCAAATTTCCCTATCTGATTAAATTCATCAATATTTGTCTCTTAATTAAATAAATTATTTTATCTAATTAAGTCAATCTCTTTTGTTAATTAAATCAATCCATATGATCTAATTATCCCTATTTAATTAAATAATCAGTTTATTTGATTAAATCTCCAAAGTCTATCCATTAAATTAAATAAATTAAAACCTTATTTTATTTAATCTAACACCATCTCTTTTAATTAAATAAATCAAAATCCTTATTAATTAGCCTCTTATTATATTCCTCTCTTATTTGATTTAAATAAATCCATAAATTTGAGTCAAATAGGTCACATCATCTAACCTCTCTCATTAAATTAATTAACCCTTGATTAATTTAATCTCATCTCATGTCCCATCCTCTAGATAATGCAAGTTGCACATGAAAATAGATTTAATTTATTTATTAAATCTCTATTTTCCTCACAAGGCATCTTTTGGAATATTCTCTCAATTTGAATTCAAAAATTCCAAGTCATCATGTACATCCAACAAGGAAATAAATTCATCTTACATGTCCTTTGCCTTGAGCCAAGTGGCATTTATTTCATTTTCCCTTCCCTCTTACATGTCATTTCAACAAATTTGAAATTCAAAATTATGCATTTATTGGCACAAACCCCAAATCTTGCACATCCTCCATCCATTCATAGCTTGACAAGTGGCATCACATCATTGGATGGATGTTAGTCCCACATTGCTCAAATTTGGACATTCATCCATCTTGGAATTCTATAAATAAATATCTTATATCCTCATTTCATCATCCACAATCTAGGCAAAGTTACCATGCTCAAATATCTCTTGAATTTTATCTATTATTATTGAGTCATAGCTAGGTTTTTGCAGATTTTGGCTTCGAATTCTCATTATTCATCAACAAAGTGGATCGATCATCTTCAACACATCAAGTTTGCATCATAGGAATTGGGAAAGGGCCAATTTTCACATCAAATTGACACTAATTCCCCCATGGGATCATGAGTTTGCACATCTAATTAGGATTTAATCTTTGTTTTATCACTTTCCTTGTGTTCTTTGTTATTTTCTTTCCTAGTTTCAAGTTGTAAATGGATTTCATGGGGAATCCTTGTTTTGGCTTGCAATCACTTGTCTAACTTTTTTACTCTTGTTGTTTTGCAGGTACCAAGGTTGGGGTTCACACACACATATAATGAAAAACATACCAATGGACGATAATAATGCCCCCTTAAACATGACCATGCTGCCTACAATGTTTCTTAGCTGTTGTAATTAAAAGTCTTCTCATTTTTAAGCCCTTGCAATTATTGCAAAGACAATAACTTTTCCCATCACCCTTTCTTTTCAATCAATCCCAAAATCTATCAAGTGTCTCTTCATTTTTTTCTGGACTAATATTATTTGACATGATTTTTCTTTACCAAGCTTGAATATTTAGATCTTCAAAAAATATCAAACTCACAGTCCAATAATTTTTAATCATAGACAGGTAACAAAATCTAATAATTCTGATATTTTACACCAAAAAAATTCAGCATGCAACCACCCCTACAAAAGAGAAGATACTTTGAAGTTAATGACCCCAAAAAACACTTTAAAATTCTAATTCTAGAACTTACTAAATTCTGATTTTACTATGATTTCCAATTGTTAGACTCCTAAAATTAGAATATTGAACTTGCACAACAAAATATGGATATGAAATTCTAAAAATGCACAAGTATAAAAATGAAATTTGATGAGATGTTGCTTTAAAATATGATTTTCAAACCTAGAAATACAAATCTGACTTCACAAATGAATTTTGGAAAAAGACAACGACTACCCTCAACCTGGCGATAATAGCAAAACAATGTCGCAATAAATAGTCAAATTCACTTTTATTTATGTTGGCCACAGTTTGATTTTTGAATGTTCTTCAAAATTTGGATGAAAACACTTCATCAAAATTTTGACTAAAACTCAGGTTCGTCAAAATTTTGATGAACATCGGGGATGAAATTTTAAAAAATTAAAAATTACACATTAAATATCACCGATAGTACATTTAATTATACATCTTTCATTGAAATTTTTTGTCGGATTTTTTAGTCAAATGAGTTAGTGATTGACTTGGATCACACAAAATACTTTGGGGAGTTTGTCCACCCCTCTAGTCACAAAAATAAGAATGATAAAACAAAAAATGATTGGTCTCTAGGTGAAAACCACATGACGCCTCTTGACCAAGAAAAAGTAAAAAGAAAGGACATATCCGAGGGTGAAAACCTCTCTGAGGCACGCAAGGATGGAGGGTTGGACATTCTTCCCATTAACCAAGAGAAGTCACCAATGCTTATTGAGAAATCTATGGAAGTCAACAATAGCACAAGTGAAAATCCTAGAGTTATCCACTTTGTGGCATCATTGACTTAATCTGAGAAACTTGAGTTCCATGCTTTCTTTGCAGAATGACAAATTAATTTCGCTTGGTCCTATTCTAACATGCCTGGGTTGGATCCTGAGTTGGTATTGGACCATTTGTCATTATTTCCCGATGTCAAACCTGTCAAACAGAAGCTCAGAAAAGATGCACCCACAAATTGCATTATTGGTCAAGGCCGAGTTGAAAAAGTTACTAGATGATGGCTTCATTAGGATCGATTGAGTACATAGAGTGGATCTCTAAACTTGTAATAGTGACAAAACCAAAAGGTGGGATCCATACTTGTACATATTATTGAGACCTGAATATAGCATGCTCTAAAGATTATTTTCCCCTACCAAACATTGACATAATCATGGACTTGACAACTAGATACTAGATGTTGTCCCTCATGGATGGCTTCTTAGGATACAACCACATCAAAATAGCTCCTGAAATCAACATAAGACAACCTTCACATGCCCATGGGGAACTTATTGTTGGAATGTAGATGACTTGCTAGCAAAATCATTGAAACGAGGTAACCATTTGTGAGTCCTAGATAGTATTTTGAAAAGACTGGAAGAATACAAAGTTAGACTGAATCCTAACAAGTGTGTATTTGGAGTAACATCAGGAAAATTCCTAAGCTATATTGTTTCTAGATGAGGCATCAAAGTTGACTCGACCAAAGTCAAAGCTATAATTGACATGCCTCTTCCCACGAACATAATTCAACTATGCACATTGCAAGGAAGACTCCAGTCTATTAGACAATTCATTGCACAAGTGACCAATAAAATACACCCATTTCAACACTTGCTCAGAAGAGGTGTACCATTCACATGGATAAAAAATTGTTAGGAAGACTTCCAAAAAATTAAGGATTACATGCTTGCACCACAAGTTCTAATGCCACCTATCGATGGGAGACCTCTCATCCTCTACATTTGAACAACTACATCAGCACTAGGGGCATTACTTGCACAAAATGATGATGAGCGTCATGAACGAGAAATATATTATATCAGCCACACCTATGTCAGTTATGAACTAAATTACAATCCTATAGAGTCTTACGGTAGTTTTTTCTACTCAATGACTTAGGCACTACATGCTAAATCATTAGATGAAGCTTGTTGCTAATATAGATCCATTAGAATATCTTCTTAGTAAGTAAGCCTTGATAGGATGACTAGCTAAATGGGTCATGATACTTAGTGAGTATTATATTCAATATGTTGAGAGAAAAGTAATAAAAGGACAAGTCATTTCTGATCAACTTGCGGATGCACCAACCAAAGCCGATCATCCATTAGTCTCTAATTTTCTAGATGAGTCTATCTTCACTTTGGACATGCCAATGACATGAAAATTGTACTTCAATGGGTCTCACACAAACCACAGTTCAGGAGTAGGCATACTTTTTATCACCCCTCAAGGTGATACCATACCCAATCCATTCATAATTTCCTTCTCATGCACCAAAAACATAGAAGAATATGAGGCTCTCCTCACAGGACTTCACATGGAAATCAAGTGGAAAATCAAGAACTTGCAAGTATACAGTGACTCCCAATTGGTAATCTGATAGGCCAATGATGATTACAACACTAAGGATGAAAAACTTACTCCATACAAATGAATGGTGGACAGTTTCAGATAATATTTTGACAACATTATCTTTCATTAGGTCCCTCGCATTCAAAACAAAGAAACAGATTCCATGACCACCATTGGCTCTCTCTTGGATATCCCAAACAACGTGCCTCAATACGAGTTTCTGGTAGAATAGGTTTTGATCCTTGCCTTCGACATCCTTGAGTTTGAGATGGTCTCCAAACTTGTTGGTCATTATTCCCCATGGTACCAAGACATTCATGTCTACCTCCATGACCACATCATTTCCCTTAACTTATCTAACAACCAACACAAGATATTCATCCACAAATCCTCCTAATATGCCATCATCGATGACACCCTTTACAGACGAGCCCTTGACAATACCCTCTTGTGATGTCTTGATATTGAAGAAGCACAAATAACCTTGCATGAAGTACATGAGGGTATATGTGGATCCCATTATAATGGTCCAACCCTAGCTAAGAAGATCATGAGAGCAGGATACTATTGGCCTACAATAAAATGAGATTCATATCACTTCATAAAAATATGTTGGCAATGTTAGATTCATGGAGAATTGATACATGCATCAACATAGGAGTTACATTCAATCACATCACCATGGCCCTTCTTCCAATGGGGACTCAAACTCGTAGGTAAAATCCATCCCAGTCATCCAATGGCCACAAATTCATCACTGTACGGTAGTAGAATTTGGCAAATAAATGACTACGTGACTAAAACTTTTAGTCACATGACTAAAAATTTTAGTCACGTGACTAACACTAGTAGTATTTGGAAAATAGATGACTAATTTGGTCATTTATAAGTGACTAATTTGGTCATCGGGTAAAATCACAACTAAATGACTAAATAAATGACTAAATTACTGACTAAATAAATGACTATTACTCTATTCATTTTTCTTTCGAATTTGATCATAATCCATAGAGCTTAAGCCCCCTTCGTAGGACCCCTACCTAAGCAGGCCATTTGGTTGCCTAGATTGTTCGGTGCACCAAAAATACCTATTGCACGAAAGGCATTGCCTCTTGGTGCAGTCTTTTTTTTTTTATTCAAGGGGTAAACGCTTTTGACCGGAGCTATGAACCGGATACAACCATTCAATAATACTTCCCCAATGGGGTTTGAACCTTGGTGGCAAGAACAACAATGCCACCTATAAACCATCACACCATGCCAATACTGCCTCTTGGTGCAGTCTTAAGTCCTTCACATATTTATAATTTTTTTTAACATTTCACTACTAAATGGTAATCATTCCTACATCCATGTGTCACTACTATATAAAGGGAGGATTTAAAACATTAATTTAAGAAAAATATTAATTTTGTCTTAAATATATTTACGCCGAAGGCATATCCTATTTGAAGATGACAAAGCTAATTTTTTTCGATCAATTGTTGGTATCAATCTGCTGGCCATTAAATGAATCTCAATCGTTCATCATTTTTCGCAATTTTTTTCAACTGTTTTCTGCCATTTTTTTGTTGCTTTCCCCGCCGCTCCTCCAAAATCTTCCTCATTGGCATTGACCATTCAATTCTCTAATTTGGTGAGCTATAGCCTGAAAATAAGGTTTCAACGAGGATTTTCGAGTATATATATTTATCAATAAAAAACTTTTTGTCGTCGCCTCAGTAAACGCCTCCACTTCATAATGATTAGGGTTCACTTTTGTTTTTTTTAATTTATTTTTTCCTATCCATCACCGTGAATACTCTCTCCACCATACTTTGAAGGGAATGTTATAGGTATGGTCCTTTTAGATTGATTCCTCTTAAATGGAAAGAGATTGAAATGAGTTGTCATTATTAATATTTATCGCATAAGCCTGGCCTAACTCCGTGAATGAAAACAAGCATTTTGTCATATATATATATATATATGGATTAAAGTTTAATTGGTATAAGTGAGAATTATATTATTTGATTATACTATTTATTGAGTTTTAAATTTTTCATGGCTATAATTAACAAGTGGTAAGGTTTGGTTCATTTTTTAGATAACGATTTTTGCAAAATAAATATCTTTTAATATTTTGACTTTTGCAAAACAAAAATAATTATTTTTTAAGAATTTAACTTATATTTAATATATAATCAAAATATAATCAATTTTTTTAACTAAAGAAAGTTTTTTATTTATGCTATTTTAAATATATTAGATATAAGTTAAATATATTAATTACACTTAATATTATATATTATATTTTGAATAAAACTATTAATTACATAAAATGATTAAAATTTATAATTAATAATTATTATAATTTTATATAGTATAAAATAGATCAACATTTATCTTAATTGACTTCCACACTTCTTCCGCCTACCCATTGCACACTAAGGTGCAATTTCTAGTTTATGTTTACATTATATTTCTTAATTTTTTAATTATCCTAAAGTAAGGCAATAAAAAAATACCTTTTCTAAAATAAATTTTTTATTTCCCTCTCCTTATTCATTTTCCCTCCCTCAATTGAGATGCATTTTCCTTTTTCCCTCCTTGAAGAAAACAAAACAAGAGGAGCCGCACAAGGAGATACGGTTGAACAAGGTGCTGGAAAACCTGCTCATGGCCAAAGGCCTTGGTCTATCCTCCCTCTCCAATGTCAAACTCCTCAAGCCAATCATTGGAAAGCAAGTTAAAGTAGCTTGTGTCTGTGTGTATTCCCTATTTGCCTATTTCCATTGCTTTTTCAAATGGCCTTCTTGAGAATGAAATGGCAATGGCTGGTTAGAACAGTAGGAGAGTAAGGAAACACCAGAAGGGTGAATGTAATTTATATTTTTATGCTTCATGCACTATTTTAATTTAAACCCTATCATTATTATTTAATGGTTGCTAACCCTTTATTGCTTTCACCAGTGGCATTCGGTTATTTCTTCTAACCAAGAAGGGTCGAACCTTCAACCAATTAGTTCTACTAATTTCAAGCTGCATCACCACGAGATGCCTAATGCAATGTAAACCCTTTCATATTAAGGAAATGGTTGTTAATCATCCATTCCTCTTACCACTGGTGTTGGAGAAATTTTGCAGTTAAAGTAAATGTCACTTTCCAAGGTATTTTTTTGTAGGCCCACTATTGTAATTTTATTTTTGAAGTAAAATGTATATCACAGTGACATTAAATTATTTTTTCTTACCATAGTTTTTTCTTCAATTTTGTTAATTTTTCTACTTAAAATGAAAATTAAATTTGTGTATAATATTTATTTTATTTTATAAATTTTAATAGAACCCATCATAGAAAGGGCCACAATTGCAACATTTTTTGGTGTTGATAATGCTATGGTGAGACTGTAAAGGGCTGAAACTCTAATAAATCATGACTGGCATAGTGTGCAGAAATTACAGGTAAGGATTTTTATGGATCCTTGCTTAGGCTATGAAGCTTGTCATTGTTTAAAAAAATTCATCTACTATTTCACTCATCATTCATGTTTTGCTTGTATCATTATATATATTCTCAATACATCTCATCGTTGAAATGAGGATTGCATTCTATGTATGCATTTGATTTCAGAATAAGTTAAAGCACATGAATGCCTGAGTAAATAATTTTTCTTGTAGCTAGCGGGCATTTTAAAATTTAGTTAATTTAAAGTATAATGCCCTTGTAAATTTAGGCATCCCAACCTTCCCCTTGGTTACTTCCTCGATGCTTCATCAGTCGTTAATTCCAATATCCTTAAAGTATGTAGCTTCTTATTCTTTTAGATTATGCAGTGAGGGTTGGTGACAATTCTACAACCCTTACAACTCGTAGGGTTACTACTTTTTATGCGATGATTTTCTAGTTGGGATATCGTTGGATTTATGATTTTGTAACTTGTATTCCTACAACTTGTATGCCTATGGTTTTATTGATAAGGAGGCATTTTCCACAGTGATATCACTATTAGGATTCAATCATTTTCAACTGTGTAGATTTACGAGTCAAACTCACTGACCCATGTTTCATTAGTAGTGGTTCACAAGAACCCAACTCTCATACTGAATGGTCCACTCAGCACCCATTGCAATTAGAGGATGTTGAATTATTGCAAATTGATGTAATGCAGGGATGCTAGCTCTCTTTGTTTGTGGGAAGATGATCTCTCATATGTAGTACCCCTATTTTTTTGAAGTAACAAACATGTGGTTTCATAAAAGAATATAATAATATCAAAAAGTATATTGGTTCCAAATTGGACCACTCAGTCCTAACTAGCCATGTGAGACGATGTATCCATTTGGAAAACCAAGTTGTTTGTCACTTATGAATACAATCTTTTAAAAATTTAGTCATTTGTGTCACACCAATCCCTTGCCTTGTAACATTTGGTCTTTAAAGTACAAGAGCTAGCATAATGGTACAAAACTATGGAGAAACATGTACTGTACAATGTATAAGGTTTGTAAAGAAGAATGTATTAACTTTAACATATGAAGATGATCTGATATATGTTGTTCACTCTATATGAAAATAGCTGTGAAAACCATTGCATTTACATCTTCAACAGTAGCTGCTATACAATCAATACTAAATAATTCTGTCAAGAAAATTGTCACAAAAATAACCTCAAGGGAAAGGAAAAAAAATTAAACAAAAACTTTAAACCACCAAATGATCATTTCACAGTTCAAAATATCTCCATGTGAAGAAACAAACAAGGGTCTAACACTTTGTATTACAATAATTTTATATATGAAAAAATCCATAGACAAAACCATAGAACCAATGCCTTCATTTACCAGATAATAACATACCTGTTTTAGAATGAAATAAAACACAACAAAAACTAAAAGTGATCTGGCCATGTACAAATTTCTAAAAAAAAATCATTGAAATCATGGAAAGTGAGTTACCTCATGATTTTGCACAAGTTGTGTTGTGCTTTCAATGATGTGGATGAGAAAAATGGTTAGAGTTTGCAGGAAAAAATATTACAAAACACTGCCAAAGCAGAATTTAAGAAAAAATGAGATGAACCAAAATGAGTCTCCATACAACTGCAGCTTCAATATATTCATAATAAATGAAAAGTAGGTCTAAAAATATTGGGCTTTAGAGCTACTAAATTCTTGAGCTTGGGACAAGATTTTTGTAGCCTTTTAAATAAAAATATTGGTTGCGAGTTGAAATTTGTTTTCAGATGTGAGGCAAGGAATGTTTCAATTGTCTGGAAGTTGCTTTGTGTGGTGTGAGACAACTTTATGGGTGAATAGTGCTAGTAAATGTAGCCTTATTGGCTAATCAAAACATTCCCAGATGAAAATCCCCCTTCTATTATGCTTTGATGGATGTCCATACCCTATTCCAAAGATTCCATTTTGGAACAAGCAGAGAGGATGCTGGAAAAGGTTGCAGAGTTTAGCTTTAAACTTGCAAATTGCATTTTCTTGAAAGTTTCTAAAGCCTTTTCAACAGATCTAATTTGTGTATATCCTTGCAGTCCATGAGACCACATTTCTTTGAGTCATTTTGTTGAACACTTCAAGTTCCTTTTCTATGATCCCACATTTAGCATACATGTCTACAAGAGCAGTTGCAACTACAATATCTGAAAAAATTCCTCTATCCTTAATGCTTTGATGGATGTCCATACCCTGTTCCAAGGCTCCCAATTTTGCATAGGCGGGTATGAAGAGGATTCACAAAAGGTGTGAAGTTTAAAACATGATGACATTAGATGAATTACACTTAAATGTGTAAATTTTTAACATTCCTTTTGTAAAACATTGAAATTTAAAATAAAAGCTAGTAGAAAGAAAAATGAAATTTCTATGCCTAGTTATAGTGGGGTAAAAGCACAAAGCTATGTCACACTTTAGAAGCCAACTTCTCGGGGACAACTAAGTATTTCTAACTAAAAATCAATTTTGGTCAAACATATGATGTAGTAAGATTCATTCTAGCTAAGTTAGATACTTCCACAACTTTTTCAACTTAAATTGTTGGCTAAAAATACATGGAGCACCATTTTGATTCCAATTTGCCAAAAAAAATAAAATTATTTGAAAAGCTTGAGGTTTCAATAACTCTTGCTAATGTAAATAACATTTTTTTTAAAGTATAAAAATACCCTTTTGTAGATCCATAAGTGTAGTTTTCAAAAATATATTTATTTCAATAGTTTAATTATTATTTATATTTTATTTTTTATTTTTACTAAAAGTAGGTTATCAGCACAAAATATTAGGTCGATTACCATGCCAAGGGAAAATACTAAAACTTATTTAAAAAAATTGAAAAAAATATGATGCACTAGATAAAAGAATCTATTTCAAGATGGAACAGTTTTTTTTCCATTTTAGATAAATATTTAATATGAAAGTTGACGTTCGATGGAAACAACCATTTTTTGATTCACGCACATTTTCATATTTATTTAAAATTATATACTTATCAAAATTAGAAAAAAATATATCCATGCACTAAAGTTTCAAGTTATAAATACACAAAAAAATTGAAAGAAAAATAATTAAATTTACTATAAAAAGTTTGACGTCCCATGCAACTTCATTTTTCAGCATTTTATCAGCAACTAAATTATAGTATTAATTTATTAAAAACTAGTTTAAAATAATTTTTTAAATTTTTTTAAAAAATACAAACATAAAATATACTAAAAATAAATTTTGGTTTACATCATTTCAAAATTCAAAACATATATGCCACTTTTAGTGATTGAGTTTAAAAGTTGGATCAGCGTTGGCCGTTTCCTTTATAAATTAATGACAGCACAACTTTGTGCTTTTACCCGGTGAGGAACATGTTTTGACAAGGGGGAAAAGGATCCAACATGAAGACATCCAACTATATAGGTACAAGATTCCTAACTAGGGAATCTATTTGAAGAGATACATGATGCCAAATTAGGATATTTGTGAAGTGAAAAATATACATAAAATTAAACAATTTGAGTTTTTGTTGAAGATATTGGCATCCAATTAAACAATTTTAGAGGTTTTGATCAAGACATTCATGTGGCAGCCTCAATCAAATTCCCTACAAATATCTACACATAGGCCACATATCTCACTACTTGCACACATTCTTTGGCCCAACCTCCTCAAAGAATCTCTATGGATTTAGAATTGATAATCTGTATCCATGCAATGCAATGAATAATCAACTACTCCGAGGAAGTAAGGGCCCTTTATACATGTGACCATTATGTTGATGAAATTGTATTCCTTCTATTTTATTTGGTGAAATCTCTCAATTTTTGGTGAGTTTACCTTTTATAGTATCTATTCTCATATTTCAGAGGTTACAAATCAAGAGGATGAGTTTAGTGTGGTGAATAATCATTGCCCTAGTATGAAAACAGGGTTTTATGAGTAAAGATGGAGGTTAAAGTCTAGGGTTTATAAAAATACATTTAGAAGTGGACTTGACATGGAATAATAAGCTTGTGCAGACCAAATAAAGAGTGATCCAAGTATTGGTTGTGAGATTTTGGGTTTGGAGATAGAAGAAACTAAAGACCCATGCGGTAGCCAAGGCCTAAAGAGGCATAATTTTGACTGAGAGTCATTTTTGAATCATTTGGTCCAAAGGACCTATACCCCACTTTAACATATGTTTTAACTTAGCCAAAAAGGTATCTAAAGGTGTGGTTAGTTTTGGGTAAATGTGTTTATCCTAGGAGAAAAGCTTTGAAAGACTATTTTGCAGACCTATAAGCTTTGCATTCAATTTATGCTTCTTCATTATATATGCTAGCAAAGGTTGCAGAGTCTGGCTTTAAACCTGAAAATTGCATTTGCTTGAAAGTTTCTAAAGCCTTTTCAACAGATCTAATTTTTGTATATCCTACAATTATTGCATTCCATGAGACCACATTTCTTTGAGGCATTTTTTCCAACACTTCAAGTTCCTTGTCTATGATCCCACATTTACAATACATGTCTACAAGAGTAGTTGCAACTACAATATTTGACAAAATTCCTCTATCCTTTATGATTTGATGGATGTCCATATCCTGTTCCAAGGCTCCCAATTTGGCACCTAGAACCCAATCTAAAATTGATTCCATTGACAACCTGTCATAGCTGCAACACTTGAATATAATAGAGTGTAAAGGTTTAAATAAGCTCCCTGATTCCATTGGCAAGTTGTCACAGCTGCAACACTTGAGAATAGAAGGGTGTAAAATTTTAAATAACCTCCTTGATTCTATTGGCAACCTGTCATGGCTGCAACACTTGATCATAGAAGATTGTAGAGGTTTAAATAACCTTCCTTATTCCACTGGAAACCTGCCACGTCTGTAGTACTTGAAAATAGTAAGTTGTAGAGGTTTAAATAACCTCCCTAATTCCATTGTCAACCTATCACAAATGTAGCACTTGAACATAATAGGAAGTTTCAAAGGTTTAACTTTAAATAACCTCCTTGATTCTTTTGACAATATATTGCAGCTGCAACATTCAAAACTAAAATATTTTCATGGTTTAAATAACCTCCTTGATTCCATTGGCAACTTGTCACAGCTGCAACCTTGAACATAGAAGGGTGTGAACATTTAAATAACCTTCCTGATTCCATTGGCAACTTGTCACAACTGTAGCACTTGAACATGGTAGGGTCTATAGATTTAAATAACCTCCCTCATTCCATTGGCAACTAGTCACAGCTGTAGCACTTGAACATAGAAATGTGTACAAGTTTAAATAACCCCCTTGATTCTATTTCCAACCTATCACAGCTGCAACACTTGAACATAGAAAACTATAGAGGTTTAAATAACCTTTCTGATTCCATTAGCAACCTATCACATCTACAACACTTGAAAATAGAAAGTTGCAGAGGTTTAAATAACCTCCCCAATCCCATTGTCAACTTCTCATAGCTGCAACACTTGAATATAATAGGAATTTTTAAAGGTTTAAATAACCTCCTTGATTCTATTGACAATCTATTGCAACTGCAACATTCAAAACTAAAATATTTTCATGCTTTAAATAACCTCCTTGTTCCATTGGCAACCTTTCACAGCTGCAACCTTGAACATAGAAGTGTGTGAACATTTAAATAACCTTTTTGATTCCATTGGAAACTTGTCACAATTGCAACACTTGAATATGGTAGGGTCTATAGATTTAAATAGACTCCCTGATTCATTGGCAACTTGTCACAAAGCAATAACATTTTGACTTGGTTTATTAAAACCATAAGCAACTATAATGCCACTTTGACTAACTGTGCTATGTTAGTCATGCATATGATACTTTTCACCTACATTATTAGTTAAAAATAATGAAAGATGCACATCCAAGTTGGGATGGTCCACCTTTACATCACATTTCTTTATGTCCTCTTCCTTGTAGTTGGCCTACATGTCTGATATGAGGGGCAAGTTAGAATGCACATACATCAATTCCTTTGAGCATGGCACAATGTGCCCTACCTAGTTTCAATCAATGCATGCAGGAAGCTGAAGGGGTATGCCAAATGCAATCTAACCTGGGATTGGGGCATATGGTTTGCCTAAGTCATTGCTTATCTTGTTGCTAATTCTCTTTCTAAACTGTAACTTGAATAATGAGATTTTTTATTAATCCCAATATATCCTAGTCTCTTTAAGTAAAATCTTCTTTTGTGTTCGATAATTTGTTATCTAGTAGAGGTAATGTAAATGGCTCTCATGTTGTGACTAAACTTATCAAAATGGTTAAGTATCAATGGGAGAAGATTGACAAAATGATGAGAACAAACAAGATCTTTTACAAGGTGATGAAGAAATTCATGGGGGTTTTCCTATCAATTTTTGAGACCTGAAAAAGCCCTGTTTCATGAGATATTAACAATTCACTTATCAACAAAAGGAATAAGGCCAATCCCTAATTTTTTGGTTCTTGCTAAAACTACAATTTAGTTGTCTCGTTTTCTCTTTTATTGTTTTTTGCATAATTTTAGATAGCTAGTAAGATCCCGTGACTTTGGTTTGGCCACTCACCTTGTATGGACTTTAATGCTCTTTGTACTTGAAAAACTTATGCTACATAATCATATAAATCAGAAAAAAGAATCCACCCATATAGAGACAAAATCAAAGATATATTACATGGTTGCTTGTATTCCTATCACCCGGTTCTATCATTTTTTACTATTCCATGGTTTTGAAGTTTGGGAAGGGAGCACATATTGTTAAACATGGAACAAAATTCAACAAAATCAAGAGCAATTCATTACTTGCAACTTCAAAATCAAAAGCAATGTGTGTTACACTGCCCCCTCTCATGGCAGTTGGTCTATTGCCCATTGAAAGTGAAGTCATAAATAACATGATATATAAGGATAACCAATATAGAGAAACTCAATATGAACTTCGATAGTAGGAAGAATGACTTAAGAATTAGGGCAAGAACTAAATTAATTTGTTTATATTTTGATAGGTCCTGCAAAGCAATTTTGACTGAAAGGGCATTAAAAATTGTCATCATCATCATTGTTTTAAATAGAAGTTAAATTTTTAACTCTTGGAGTTCCTCTTTATACATCTACTCGCTATCATAAGTTTTTGTACTTTCAAGTCCCAAGGACCTATTTTGGTTAGTCATAGGAATTAATATAATCTCTTCTTTCCTTCTAGTTTCAGTGGAATCTCAAATTTAGGGATTTTTTTTACTATTGATTGCATCCATTTAAGAACTTAGTAGGATGTTGGGCTACCATAAGTCAAGCATGACGATGTCAAAAATTGCAAAAGGCCCTCTCCTGTTGGCTACACTGAAGTTGCTGCTACTACACCCTTGTAAGACTGAGCCGTAGGAATACAAGAACTTGTGAAATCCTAGTGGAAAAATTAGAAAAATCTATACATAAATTACATATATGTAGGGAGAGAAAATTATTTTAGAAGAATTTCCAAGATTTAGCTCAGAATACTCCCTAAATCTATTTCCTATTCAGTGCATAAATATTGAAGGTATAGTGCATATTCTGCAGAATTTTCTATGTATTTGAGGGATAGATAATGCTTGAGCAGTGTATACATTGTCTATTAACATGGAGAGATTACTATCCGGTGTGGATTTTCAATATCCATACTAAAGTAAAAGAACCTCATTTTTTCAATTAGGAAAAAAAAATTGAACATGATCAAATAAATTTGTTATCTTCAAGTAAGAGGTTCAAATAATGTTTAAATTTTTTACAATTATAGATGAGAAAAATAGTCCTATCAATCACTAGTTGACTAGTTTAGACAAGATTGACTAGAAGGAGAATCAAAAACAATGGGAAGAAATAAACATGGGCACTGGATAAGATCAGGCATTAAGAGAAAAGCATGATTTTTTCAATGAGGACAAGCAATTTACAACATGATCAAAGAAATATGTTATTTTTGAGTAAGAAGTTCAAATAATACTCAGAAATGTTGCATTATAGTTGAGAAAAATGGCCTTCATCATTAATTGACTACTTTAGACAAAGTTTGCTGGAAGGAGAAGCAAAAACATATAAGAAATAAACATAGGAACTGAATAAGATGGGGCATTTTTTGCTTCACTTGTAAGCCATAGGATTTTATTTATTTTAATTCTTGCTTTATACTTACAAGTTTTTACTTGTTACTTCCTGCAACTTTTCCTTTCCCTTTAGTCAATTCACATTTCTTCTTTTCCTCATCCCTTTTCCTTCTATGAGAATTTGGAAATATGAAGATGCAACTTGAATAACAATGTAAACTCTTCACAGTCATACGCAAAGAACTGTACATTATCAAAACTCACAAAGTACTTACCTCCATGTTCACAATTTTCTGTAATAATGTTTAGGGTGTCCTCAATATAGCCAACATTGGCACAAAGGTCAACCATGCACACCTAATGATAAACTATATATGTAAATTGTAATGCAATAAGGGTTATTGATGTATGAAGTATGTGCATCCCTCATCCACTAAACCTGCATGAATGCATGCACCTAGAACCCAAGCAAAGCTTACAATGTTAGGATGTGTTCCATAGTGCTTCATTAATTCAAAGATTTTGAGAGGTTTCTTGCAAAATCCATTTTGTGCACATTCTACAATCAATCATTTCATTCCATGAGATGACATCTCTTTGAGGCATTCTGTCAAACAATTCAAGTTTTTTTTAGATATGATTCCACATCTTGCATAAATGTCTACTAGAACATATCCAACTATAACATTTGACAAAAATTCCCCTACCATTATTATTTGGTGCATGTTCATAGCCTGTCCCAAAGCTCCCATTTTTGCATAGGTAGGGAGGATGTTGGCAAAGCTTGTGGAATTTGGCTTTACACCTACCAATTGCATTTGCTTGAAAGTTTCTAAAGCCTTTTCAACAAATCCATTTTGTGCACATCCTACAATATTGCAATCCATAGACCACATTTCTTATACAGATATTGTCATGTATTGTCTATGCATTGATGGATATTCATATCTTGTTTCAAAGCTCCCTTTTTGGCACAAGTAGGGAGGATGTTGGAAAAGGTTGTGGAATTTGGGTTTACACCTGTGAATTGTATTCACTTGAATTTTTTTAAATCCTTTCCATCAAATTCATTTTGTGCATATCTATTATAGATTCCTAAAGTTTGTCACCTTAGATTTTTTGTAATCATCCCATTTAATCACCCTACTCTCATGCTATTGACTAAAAATCATTCCAATTGATCAAGTTTATCAAATAGTGTAGGTCTAAACTTGGAAGCATTCTGTTATCTATGTATTTCTCTTGTAATTCACATGAGTTTCTTGTTTTATGCTAGCCATATTAAAAGGGGTACCTTTGTTATGCAGATAATGTTGAAACCACAGGAGAAAGTTCTAACCAAGGCTAGTATTGTTTCACAATCAATGCCATTATTTTATTGTAATTTTGAACTTCTTTTACTTTCCTTTCACTATAGACATTTTCATTAAGTGGAGATCCTTGTCACTGTCAGTGTCTTGAAAAATATTCCATATTCTTTTCATGTTTCCTTTGATTCAAGGGTTGATAGGGTTTGGCTCAACCCTAGGATGTCTTGCTTTGAGCTTTATTAGATACCAATGCTGGAAAATAATTACTCTGGTTTTTCTATTTTCGTGCAGTTTCAAGCTCTAATACTTTTGTCTTTTGTCTCTTTTCTCCTATGTTGAAAAATTAATTATTCATACTGTGTTGAGGTTTAAGAATTGAACATAGTTTTCTTGTTTTTTGGATGCTTCAATAGAGAATATAGGTTATCCTTCCGTTTAA
>VDFB02365394.1:162645-208271 GCA_007258455.2 Sequoia sempervirens
ACATAATTCAACTATGCACATTGCAAGGAAGACTCCAGTCTATTAGACAATTCATTGCACAAGTGACCAATAAAATACACCCATTTCAACACTTGCTCAGAAGAGGTGTACCATTCACATGGATAAAAAATTGTTAGGAAGACTTCCAAAAAATTAAGGATTACATGCTTGCACCACAAGTTCTAATGCCACCTATCGATGGGAGACCTCTCATCCTCTACATTTGAACAACTACATCAGCACTAGGGGCATTACTTGCACAAAATGATGATGAGCGTCATGAACGAGAAATATATTATATCAGCCACACCTATGTCAGTTATGAACTAAATTACAATCCTATAGAGTCTTACGGTAGTTTTTTCTACTCAATGACTTAGGCACTACATGCTAAATCATTAGATGAAGCTTGTTGCTAATATAGATCCATTAGAATATCTTCTTAGTAAGTAAGCCTTGATAGGATGACTAGCTAAATGGGTCATGATACTTAGTGAGTATTATATTCAATATGTTGAGAGAAAAGTAATAAAAGGACAAGTCATTTCTGATCAACTTGCGGATGCACCAACCAAAGCCGATCATCCATTAGTCTCTAATTTTCTAGATGAGTCTATCTTCACTTTGGACATGCCAATGACATGAAAATTGTACTTCAATGGGTCTCACACAAACCACAGTTCAGGAGTAGGCATACTTTTTATCACCCCTCAAGGTGATACCATACCCAATCCATTCATAATTTCCTTCTCATGCACCAAAAACATAGAAGAATATGAGGCTCTCCTCACAGGACTTCACATGGAAATCAAGTGGAAAATCAAGAACTTGCAAGTATACAGTGACTCCCAATTGGTAATCTGATAGGCCAATGATGATTACAACACTAAGGATGAAAAACTTACTCCATACAAATGAATGGTGGACAGTTTCAGATAATATTTTGACAACATTATCTTTCATTAGGTCCCTCGCATTCAAAACAAAGAAACAGATTCCATGACCACCATTGGCTCTCTCTTGGATATCCCAAACAACGTGCCTCAATACGAGTTTCTGGTAGAATAGGTTTTGATCCTTGCCTTCGAGTTTCTGGTAGAATAGGTTTTGATCCTTGCCTTCGACATCCTTGAGTTTGAGATGGTCTCCAAACTTGTTGGTCATTATTCCCCATGGTACCAAGACATTCATGTCTACCTCCATGACCACATCATTTCCCTTAACTTATCTAACAACCAACACAAGATATTCATCCACAAATCCTCCTAATATGCCATCATCGATGACACCCTTTACAGACGAGCCCTTGACAATACCCTCTTGTGATGTCTTGATATTGAAGAAGCACAAATAACCTTGCATGAAGTACATGAGGGTATATGTGGATCCCATTATAATGGTCCAACCCTAGCTAAGAAGATCATGAGAGCAGGATACTATTGGCCTACAATAAAATGAGATTCATATCACTTCATAAAAATATGTTGGCAATGTTAGATTCATGGAGAATTGATACATGCATCAACATAGGAGTTACATTCAATCACATCACCATGGCCCTTCTTCCAATGGGGACTCAAACTCGTAGGTAAAATCCATCCCAGTCATCCAATGGCCACAAATTCATCACTGTACGGTAGTAGAATTTGGCAAATAAATGACTACGTGACTAAAACTTTTAGTCACATGACTAAAAATTTTAGTCACGTGACTAACACTAGTAGTATTTGGAAAATAGATGACTAATTTGGTCATTTATAAGTGACTAATTTGGTCATCGGGTAAAATCACAACTAAATGACTAAATAAATGACTAAATTACTGACTAAATAAATGACTATTACTCTATTCATTTTTCTTTCGAATTTGATCATAATCCATAGAGCTTAAGCCCCCTTCGTAGGACCCCTACCTAAGCAGGCCATTTGGTTGCCTAGATTGTTCGGTGCACCAAAAATACCTATTGCACGAAAGGCATTGCCTCTTGGTGCAGTCTTTTTTTTTTTATTCAAGGGGTAAACGCTTTTGACCGGAGCTATGAACCGGATACAACCATTCAATAATACTTCCCCAATGGGGTTTGAACCTTGGTGGCAAGAACAACAATGCCTCTCACACCATGGTGCAGTCTTAAGTCCTTCACATATTTATAATTTTTTTTAACATTTCACTACTAAATGGTAATCATTCCTACATCCATGTGTCACTACTATATAAAGGGAGGATTTAAAACATTAATTTAAGAAAAATATTAATTTTGTCTTAAATATATTTACGCCGAAGGCATATCCTATTTGAAGATGACAAAGCTAATTTTTTTCGATCAATTGTTGGTATCAATCTGCTGGCCATTAAATGAATCTCAATCGTTCATCATTTTTCGCAATTTTTTTCAACTGTTTTCTGCCATTTTTTTGTTGCTTTCCCCGCCGCTCCTCCAAAATCTTCCTCATTGGCATTGACCATTCAATTCTCTAATTTGGTGAGCTATAGCCTGAAAATAAGGTTTCAACGAGGATTTTCGAGTATATATATTTATCAATAAAAAACTTTTTGTCGTCGCCTCAGTAAACGCCTCCACTTCATAATGATTAGGGTTCACTTTTGTTTTTTTTAATTTATTTTTTCCTATCCATCACCGTGAATACTCTCTCCACCATACTTTGAAGGGAATGTTATAGGTATGGTCCTTTTAGATTGATTCCTCTTAAATGGAAAGAGATTGAAATGAGTTGTCATTATTAATATTTATCGCATAAGCCTGGCCTAACTCCGTGAATGAAAACAAGCATTTTGTCATATATATATATATATATGGATTAAAGTTTAATTGGTATAAGTGAGAATTATATTATTTGATTATACTATTTATTGAGTTTTAAATTTTTCATGGCTATAATTAACAAGTGGTAAGGTTTGGTTCATTTTTTAGATAACGATTTTTGCAAAATAAATATCTTTTAATATTTTGACTTTTGCAAAACAAAAATAATTATTTTTTAAGAATTTAACTTATATTTAATATATAATCAAAATATAATCAATTTTTTTAACTAAAGAAAGTTTTTTATTTATGCTATTTTAAATATATTAGATATAAGTTAAATATATTAATTACACTTAATATTATATATTATATTTTGAATAAAACTATTAATTACATAAAATGATTAAAATTTATAATTAATAATTATTATAATTTTATATAGTATAAAATAGATCAACATTTATCTTAATTGACTTCCACACTTCTTCCGCCTACCCATTGCACACTAAGGTGCAATTTCTAGTTTATGTTTACATTATATTTCTTAATTTTTTAATTATCCTAAAGTAAGGCAATAAAAAAATACCTTTTCTAAAATAAATTTTTTATTTCCCTCTCCTTATTCATTTTCCCTCCCTCAATTGAGATGCATTTTCCTTTTTCCCTCCTTGAAGAAAACAAAACAAGAGGAGCCGCACAAGGAGATACGGTTGAACAAGGTGCTGGAAAACCTGCTCATGGCCAAAGGCCTTGGTCTATCCTCCCTCTCCAATGTCAAACTCCTCAAGCCAATCATTGGAAAGCAAGTTAAAGTAGCTTGTGTCTGTGTGTATTCCCTATTTGCCTATTTCCATTGCTTTTTCAAATGGCCTTCTTGAGAATGAAATGGCAATGGCTGGTTAGAACAGTAGGAGAGTAAGGAAACACCAGAAGGGTGAATGTAATTTATATTTTTATGCTTCATGCACTATTTTAATTTAAACCCTATCATTATTATTTAATGGTTGCTAACCCTTTATTGCTTTCACCAGTGGCATTCGGTTATTTCTTCTAACCAAGAAGGGTCGAACCTTCAACCAATTAGTTCTACTAATTTCAAGCTGCATCACCACGAGATGCCTAATGCAATGTAAACCCTTTCATATTAAGGAAATGGTTGTTAATCATCCATTCCTCTTACCACTGGTGTTGGAGAAATTTTGCAGTTAAAGTAAATGTCACTTTCCAAGGTATTTTTTTGTAGGCCCACTATTGTAATTTTATTTTTGAAGTAAAATGTATATCACAGTGACATTAAATTATTTTTTCTTACCATAGTTTTTTCTTCAATTTTGTTAATTTTTCTACTTAAAATGAAAATTAAATTTGTGTATAATATTTATTTTATTTTATAAATTTTAATAGAACCCATCATAGAAAGGGCCACAATTGCAACATTTTTTGGTGTTGATAATGCTATGGTGAGACTGTAAAGGGCTGAAACTCTAATAAATCATGACTGGCATAGTGTGCAGAAATTACAGGTAAGGATTTTTATGGATCCTTGCTTAGGCTATGAAGCTTGTCATTGTTTAAAAAAATTCATCTACTATTTCACTCATCATTCATGTTTTGCTTGTATCATTATATATATTCTCAATACATCTCATCGTTGAAATGAGGATTGCATTCTATGTATGCATTTGATTTCAGAATAAGTTAAAGCACATGAATGCCTGAGTAAATAATTTTTCTTGTAGCTAGCGGGCATTTTAAAATTTAGTTAATTTAAAGTATAATGCCCTTGTAAATTTAGGCATCCCAACCTTCCCCTTGGTTACTTCCTCGATGCTTCATCAGTCGTTAATTCCAATATCCTTAAAGTATGTAGCTTCTTATTCTTTTAGATTATGCAGTGAGGGTTGGTGACAATTCTACAACCCTTACAACTCGTAGGGTTACTACTTTTTATGCGATGATTTTCTAGTTGGGATATCGTTGGATTTATGATTTTGTAACTTGTATTCCTACAACTTGTATGCCTATGGTTTTATTGATAAGGAGGCATTTTCCACAGTGATATCACTATTAGGATTCAATCATTTTCAACTGTGTAGATTTACGAGTCAAACTCACTGACCCATGTTTCATTAGTAGTGGTTCACAAGAACCCAACTCTCATACTGAATGGTCCACTCAGCACCCATTGCAATTAGAGGATGTTGAATTATTGCAAATTGATGTAATGCAGGGATGCTAGCTCTCTTTGTTTGTGGGAAGATGATCTCTCATATGTAGTACCCCTATTTTTTTGAAGTAACAAACATGTGGTTTCATAAAAGAATATAATAATATCAAAAAGTATATTGGTTCCAAATTGGACCACTCAGTCCTAACTAGCCATGTGAGACGATGTATCCATTTGGAAAACCAAGTTGTTTGTCACTTATGAATACAATCTTTTAAAAATTTAGTCATTTGTGTCACACCAATCCCTTGCCTTGTAACATTTGGTCTTTAAAGTACAAGAGCTAGCATAATGGTACAAAACTATGGAGAAACATGTACTGTACAATGTATAAGGTTTGTAAAGAAGAATGTATTAACTTTAACATATGAAGATGATCTGATATATGTTGTTCACTCTATATGAAAATAGCTGTGAAAACCATTGCATTTACATCTTCAACAGTAGCTGCTATACAATCAATACTAAATAATTCTGTCAAGAAAATTGTCACAAAAATAACCTCAAGGGAAAGGAAAAAAAATTAAACAAAAACTTTAAACCACCAAATGATCATTTCACAGTTCAAAATATCTCCATGTGAAGAAACAAACAAGGGTCTAACACTTTGTATTACAATAATTTTATATATGAAAAAATCCATAGACAAAACCATAGAACCAATGCCTTCATTTACCAGATAATAACATACCTGTTTTAGAATGAAATAAAACACAACAAAAACTAAAAGTGATCTGGCCATGTACAAATTTCTAAAAAAAAATCATTGAAATCATGGAAAGTGAGTTACCTCATGATTTTGCACAAGTTGTGTTGTGCTTTCAATGATGTGGATGAGAAAAATGGTTAGAGTTTGCAGGAAAAAATATTACAAAACACTGCCAAAGCAGAATTTAAGAAAAAATGAGATGAACCAAAATGAGTCTCCATACAACTGCAGCTTCAATATATTCATAATAAATGAAAAGTAGGTCTAAAAATATTGGGCTTTAGAGCTACTAAATTCTTGAGCTTGGGACAAGATTTTTGTAGCCTTTTAAATAAAAATATTGGTTGCGAGTTGAAATTTGTTTTCAGATGTGAGGCAAGGAATGTTTCAATTGTCTGGAAGTTGCTTTGTGTGGTGTGAGACAACTTTATGGGTGAATAGTGCTAGTAAATGTAGCCTTATTGGCTAATCAAAACATTCCCAGATGAAAATCCCCCTTCTATTATGCTTTGATGGATGTCCATACCCTATTCCAAAGATTCCATTTTGGAACAAGCAGAGAGGATGCTGGAAAAGGTTGCAGAGTTTAGCTTTAAACTTGCAAATTGCATTTTCTTGAAAGTTTCTAAAGCCTTTTCAACAGATCTAATTTGTGTATATCCTTGCAGTCCATGAGACCACATTTCTTTGAGTCATTTTGTTGAACACTTCAAGTTCCTTTTCTATGATCCCACATTTAGCATACATGTCTACAAGAGCAGTTGCAACTACAATATCTGAAAAAATTCCTCTATCCTTAATGCTTTGATGGATGTCCATACCCTGTTCCAAGGCTCCCAATTTTGCATAGGCGGGTATGAAGAGGATTCACAAAAGGTGTGAAGTTTAAAACATGATGACATTAGATGAATTACACTTAAATGTGTAAATTTTTAACATTCCTTTTGTAAAACATTGAAATTTAAAATAAAAGCTAGTAGAAAGAAAAATGAAATTTCTATGCCTAGTTATAGTGAGGAACATGTTTTGACAAGGGGCAAAGGATCCAACATGAAGACATCCAACTATGGAGGTACAAGATTCCTAACTAGGGAATCTATTTGAAGAGATACATGATGCCAAATTAGGATATTTGTGAAGTGAAAAATAGACATAAAATTAAACAATTTGAATTTTTGTTGAAGATATTGGCATCCAATTAAATAATTTTAGAGGTTTTGATCAAGACATTCATGTGGCAGCCTCAATCAAATTCCCTAAAAATATCTACACATAGGCCACATATCTCACTACTTGCACACATTCTTTGGCCCAACCTCCTCAAAGAATCTCTAAGGATTTGTAATTGATAATCCATATCCTTGCAATGCCATGAATAATCAACTACTCCGAGGAAGTAAGGGCCATTTATACATGTGACCATTATGTTGATGAAATTGTATTCCTTCTATTTTATCTGGTGAAAGCTCTCAATTTTTGGCGAGTTTACCTTTTATAGTATCTATTCTCATATTTCAGAGGTTACAGATCAAGAGGATGATTTTAGTCTAGTGAATAATCATTGCCCTAGTCTGAAAACAAGGTTTTATGAGTAAAGATGGAGGTTGGAGTCTAGGGTTTATAAAAATACCTTTAGAAGTGGACTTTACATGGAATAATAAGCTTGTGTAGACCAAATAAAGAGTGATCCAAGTATTGGTTGTGAGAGTTTGGGTTTGGAGATAGAAGAAACTAAAGACCCATGTGGTAACCAAGGCCTAAAGAGGCATAATTTTGAATGAGATAGTCATTTTTGAATCATTTGGTCCAAAGGACCTATACCCCACTTTGGCATATGTTTTAACGAAGCCAAAAAGGTATCTAAAGGTGTGGTTAGTTTTGGGTAAATGTGTTTATCCTAGGAGAATAACTCTGATAGACCATTTTGTAGACCTACAAGCTTTGCATTCAGTTTATGCTTCTTCATTATATATGCTGGCAAAGGTTGCAGAGTTTGGCTTTAAACCTGCAAATTGCATTTGCTTGAAAGTTTCTAAAGCCTTTTCAAAAGATCTAATTTTTGTATATCCTACAATTGTTGCATTCCATGAGACCACATTTCTTTGAGGCATTTTTTCGAACACTTCAAGTGCCTTGTCTATGATCCCACATTTAGCATACATGTCTACAAGAGTAGTTGCAACTACAATATTTGAAAAAATTCCTCTATCCTTTATGCTTTGATGGATGTCCATACCCTGTTCCAAGGCTCCCAATTTGGCACCTAGAACCCAATCTAAAATTGATTCCATTGACAACCTGTCATAGCTACAACACTTGAATATAATAGGGTGTGGAGGTTTAAATATGCTCCTTGACTCCATTGGCAAGTTGTCACAGCTGCAAAACTTGAGCATAAAAGGGTGTAAAAGTTTAAATAACCTCCTTGATTCTATTGGCAACCTGTCGCAGCTACAACACTTGATCATAGAAGATTGTAGAGGTTTAAATAACCTTCCTTATTCCACTGGCAACCTGCCATGTCTATAGTACTTGAAAATAGTAAGTTGTAGAGGTTTAAATAACCTCCCTGATTCCATTTTCAACCTATCACAAATGTAGCACTTGAACATAATAGGAAGTTTCAAAGGTTTAACTTTAAATAACCTCCTTGATTCTATTGACAATCTATTGTAGCTGCAACATTCAAAACTAAAATATTGTCATGGTTTAAATAACCTCCTTGATTCCATTGGCAACTTTTCACGGCTGCAACCTTGAACATAGAAGGGTGTGAACATTTAAATAACCTTCCTGATTCCATTGGAAACTTGTCACAACTGTAGCACTTGAACATGGTAGGGTCTATAGATTTAAATAACCTCCCTCATTCCATTGGCAACATGTCACAACTATAGAAATTGAACATAGAAATGTGTAAAAGTTTAAATAACCCCCTTGATTCTATTTCCAACCTGTCACAGCTGCAACACTTGAACATAGAAGACTGTAGAGGTTTAAATAACCTTCCTGATTACTTTGGAAACCTTTCACATCTACAACACTTGAAAATAGAAAGTTGTAGAGGTTTAAATAACCTCCCAAATCCCATTGTCAACCTCTCACAACTGCAACAATTGAATATAATAGGAATTTTTAAAGGTTTAAATAACCTCCTTGATTCTATTGACAATCTATTACAACTGCAACATTCAAAACTAAAATATTGTCATGGTTTAAATAACCTCCTTGATTCCATTGGTAGCCTGTCACAGCTGCAACCTTGAACATAGAAGGGTGTGAATGTTTAAATAACCTTTCTGATTCCATTGGAAACTTGTCACAACTGCAACACTTGAATATGGTAGGGTATTATATAGATTTAAATAGCCTCCCTAATTCATTGACGACTTGTCATAGAGCAATAACATTATGACTTGGTTTATTAGAACCACAAGCAGTTGTAATGCCACTTTGACTAACTGTGCTATGTTAGTCATGTGTATGATACTTTTTCCCTATATTATCAGTTAAAAATAATGAAAGATGCACATCCAAGTTGGGATGGTCCACCTTTACATCACATTTCTTTATTTCCTCTTCCTTGTAGTTGGCTTGCATGTTTGATATGAGGGGCAAGTTAGAATGCACATACATCAATTCCTTTGAGCATGGCACAATGTGTCCTACCTAGTTTCAATCAATGCATGTAGGAAGCTGAAGGGGCATGCCAAATGCAATCTAGCCTAGGATTGGGGCATATGGTTTGCCTAAGTCATTGCTTATCTTGTTGCTAATTCTCTTTCTAAACTGTAACTTGAATAATGAGATTTTTTATTTATCCCAATATATCCTAGTCTCTTTAAGTAAAATATTCTTTTGTGTTCGATAATTTGTTATCTAGTAGAGGTAATGTAAATGGCTGTCATGTTGTGACTAAACTTATCAAAATGGTTAAGTATCAATGGGAGAAGATTGACAAAATGATGAGAACAAACAAGATCTTTTACAAGGTGACAAATAACTTCATGGGGGTTTTCCTATCAATTTTTGAGACCTGAAAAAGCCCCGTTTCATGAGATATTAACAATTCACTTATCAAAAAAAGGAATAAGGCCAACCCCTAATTTTTTGGTTCTTGCTAAAACTACAATTTAGTTGTCTCGTTTTCTCTTTTATTGTTTTTTGCATAATTTCAGATAGCTAGTAAGATCATGTGACTTTGGTTTGGCCACTCACCTTGTATGGAATTTAATGCTCTTTGTACTTGAAAGACTTATGCTACATAATCATATAAATCAGAAAAAAGAATCCACCCATATAGAGACAAAATCAAAGATATATTACATGGCTGCTTGTATTCCTATCACCCGGTTCTATCATTTTTTACTAGTCCATGGTTCTAAAGTTTGGGAAGGGAGCACATATTGTTAAACATGGAACAACATTCAACAAAATCAAGAGGAATTCATTACTTGTAACTTCAAAATCAAAAGCAATGTGTGTTACACTACCCCCTCTCATGGCAGTTGGTTTGTTGCCCATTGAAAGTGAAGTCATAAATAACATGATATATAAGGATAACCAATATAGAGAAACTCAATATGAACTTTGACAATAGGAAGAATGACTTAAGAATCAGGGCAAGAACTAAATTAATTTGTTTAT
The DNA here is from genome assembly GCA_007258455.2 of Sequoia sempervirens. Taxonomy (NCBI): domain Eukaryota; kingdom Viridiplantae; phylum Streptophyta; class Pinopsida; order Cupressales; family Cupressaceae; genus Sequoia; species Sequoia sempervirens. Next base: position 172,996 of record VDFB02365394.1, read on the forward strand.
ATTTTGATAGGTCCTGCAAAGCAATTTTGACTGAAAGGGCATTAAAAATTGTCATCATCATCATTGTTTTAAATATAAGTTAAATTTTTAACTCTTGGAGTTCCTCTTTATACATCTACTCGCTATCATAAGTTTTTGTACTTTCAAGTCCCAAGGACCTATTTTGGTTAGTCATAGGCATTAATATAATCTCTTCTTTCCTTCTAGTTTCAGTGGAATCTCAAATTTAGGGATTGTTTTTACTATTGATTGCATCCATTTAAGAACTTAGTAGGATGTTGGACTACCATAAGTCAAGCATGACGATGTCAAAAATTGCAAAAGGCCCTCCCCTGTTGGCTACACTGGAGTTGTTGGTACTACACCCTTATAAGACTGAGCCGTAGGAATACAAGAACCTGTGAAATCCTAGTGGAAAAATTAGAAAAATCTATACAGAAATTACATATATGTAGGGAGAGAAAATGATTTTAGAAGAATTTCCAAGATTTATCTCAGAATACTCCCTAAATCTATTTCTTGTTCAGTGCATAAATATTGAAGATACAGTGCATATTCTATAGAATTTTTTATGTATTTGAGGGATAGATAATGCTTGAGCAGTGTATACATTGTCTATTAACATGGAAAGATTACTATCCGGCATGGATTTTCAATATCCATACTAAAGTAAAAGAACCTCATTTTTTCAATTAGGAATTTTTTTTTTAACATGATCAAATAAAATTGTTATCTTCAAGTAAGAGGTTCAAGTAATGCTTAATTTTTTTACAATTATAGATGAGTAAAATAGTCCTATCAGTCACTAGTTGACTATTTTAGACAAGATTGACTAGAAGGAGAATAAAATACAATGGGAAGAAATAAACATGGGCACTGGATAAGATCAGGCATTAAGAGAAAAGCATGATTTTTTCAATGAGGACAAGAAATTTACAACATGATCAACGAAATATGTTATTTTTGAGTAATAAGTTCAAATAATTCTTAGAAATGTTGCATTATAGTTGAGAAAAATGGCCTTCATCATTAATTGACTACTTTAGACAAAGTTCACTGTAAGGAGAAGCAAAAACATATAAGAAATAAACATAGGAACTGAATAAGATGGGGCATTTTTTGCTTCACTTGTAAGTCGTAGGATTTTATTTATTTTAATTCTTGTTTTATACTCACAAGTTTTTACTTGTTATTTCCTGCAACTTTTCCTTTCCCTTTAGTCAATTCACATTTCTTCTTTTCCTCATCCCTTTTCCTTCTATGAAATTTTGGAAATATGAAGATGCAGCTTGAATAACAATGTAAACTCTTCACAGTCATACGTAAAGAACTGTACATCATCAAAACTCACAAAGTGCTTACCTCCATGTTTGCAATTTTCTGTAATAATGTTTAGGGTGTCCTCAATATAGCCAACATTGGTACAAAGGTCAACCATGCACACCTAATGATCAACTATATATGTAAATTGTAATGCAATAAGGGTTACTAACGTGTGAAGTATGTGCAGCCCTCATCCACTAAACCTGCATGAATGTATGTACTTAGAACCTAAGCAAAACTTACAATGTTAGGATGTGTTCCATAGTGCTTCATTAATTCAAAGATTTTGAGAGGTTCCTTGCAAAATCCATTATGTGCACATTCTACAATCAATCATTTCATTCCGTGAGATGACATCTCTTTGAGGCATTCTGTCAAACAATTCAAGTGTTTTTTCTATGATTCCACATCTTGCATATATGTCTACTAGAAAATATCCAACTATAACATTTGACAAAAATTCCCCTACCATTATGCTTTGGTGCATGTTCATAGCCTGTCCCAAAGCTCCCATTTTCGCACAGGTAGGGAGGATGTTGGAAAAGCTTGTGGAATTTGGCTTTACACCTACCAATTGCATTTGCTTGAAAGTTTCTAAAGCCTTTTCAAAAAATCCATTTTGTGCATATCATACAATATTGCAATCCATAGACCACATTTCTTATACAAATATTGTCATGTATTGTCTATGCATTGATGGATATTCATATCTTGTTTCAAAGCTCCCATTTTGGCACAAGCAGGGATGATGTTGGAAAAGGTTATGGAATTTGGCTTTACACCTGCAAATTGTATTCACTTGAAAGGTTTTAAATTCTTTCCATCAAATTCATTTTGTGCATATCTATTGTAGATTCCTAAAGTTTGTCACCTTATATTTGTTGTAATCATCCTATTTAATCACCCTACTCTCATGGTATTGACTAACAATCATTCTAATTGATCAAGTTTATCAAATAATGCAGGTCTAAACTTGGAAGCATTCTATTATCTATGCATTTCTCTTGTAATTCACATGAGTTTCTTGTTTTATGCTAGCCCTATTAAAAGGGGTAGCTTTGTTATGCAGATAATGTTGAAACCACAGGGGAAAATTCTAACCAAGGCTGGTATTGTTTCACAACCAATGCCATTATTTTATTGTAATTTTGGACTTCTTTTACTTTCCTTTCACTATAGACATTTTCATTAAGTGGAGTTCCTTGTCATTGTCAGTGTCTTGAAAAACCTTCCATCTTCTTTTCTTGTTTCCTTTGATTCAAGGGTTGATGGGGTTTGGCTCAACCCTAGGATGTCTTGCTTTGAGCTTTATTAGATACCAATGCTGGAAAACTATTACTCTAGTTTTTCTATTTTCATGCAGTTTCAAGCTCTAATACTTTTGTCTTTTGTCTCTTTTCTCCTATGTTGCAAAATTACTTATTTATATTGTGTTGAGGTTTAAGAATTGAACATAGTTTTCTTGTTTTTTGGATACTTCAATAGAGAATATAGGTTATCCTTCCATTTAAGGATTGAAACAAGATACAAATCATTTACAATGTGCTATATGTCTAGATCCATTCAGATGGAAAATGTCTTACCTCCAAAGAATGGTGGTGGCATGTGGCAATGGATTTTTGGAAAGAGTGTTGCAAATATAGAATTCATTAATGTGGGATCCCAGGATGGCTTTGTTAGAGTGGAAACACCATCTCTTTCTAGAATTCTTCTGGTATGTGATCTTCACCTACCTGCATCTATACTTGTTCTCCCTAGAGTAGGGAGTGCAATGCTTATTTTTTCTTAGATCTGAGTTGAATTCTATTAGAAATAAATAACCTTTAATTTCTAATTTGTGGAAACTTTTCTAGATTGGCCTAGCCACTTTCAATGGAGAAATTATTTGTCAGGTAACTTTTATTTATGTTCTGACAACAAGTTGATCTTAAGTTGGATATTTTGTGGATTCAATTTAGGTTGTTATGCTTGTTTTTTGAAACTAAATTTGTGTAATGATCACTACAACCAGATGCATTCATTTACTCACTTAATGATGTGACGGTAACAACTATGGTCAATAGGAGATATTTTCCTAGGATATTTGGTGGTGAGGTAATCTAGTGTTGATTATTCACACTCATGCATTATATGTCATGACTAATTTTCTTATATTGATTTCTTCTTAGAGATATGAACTTTCAACCTATTGTTTTTGTATGTTACTTAACAATGCTTCTCTAATGCCAGGGCATTTTGAGGTAGAATTTAGTTGGGCGTGGCCTTGCATTTATAGCTGTTGGAGGAACTAGTAGGTTATGATCTCTCGTTATAATAAGAGTTGGAGAATGCTTCATTATCTCTCTGCTCAATGGTTGTGATACATGCAATTGTGTTGTACAAAGTTGATTTTAATATTTTTCTTGTGAATATATTGAAAAACCCTTTGAATTTGTACTATATTAAAGGCTTATATGTTTATGGTGCATACTCTATTGTTTGATGTTGTTTGTTGTTGTATATGATGCCCAATTTAAGGAAGTAAAAAGAATCTAAAATATAGGAAGAAGTCACCAGTTGATCTTTTTTTTTCAATTCTCAGGCCACTTGAATGTTTGTTGTATTTTATTTTAAAGGGTTATTTGTACTTTGTAGTATATAGAGGTTTAGATAAAAACAAAAAAAAATAGAGAAACTATAAGATGGTGGGCATGAAAGAGAAGATGCAGAGTTATGATATTTTTTTAATTTTTTGTTCTTATATGGACATGCCAAAGTCTTATATGAGCTTTTTCTTTTGGTATAGGAATATCAATTAAGGTTACAAATAGACCGAGTGCTCAAATACTGGGAGCCAATGGTTGTGATGATAGTCTTGGGGTGGGTTCCTTTTAACATCTTAAGATGCTACATTGTACTAATTATTTTTTCGCTCATCTCATTTTCTAACACTCCTAGCAAATAAAGCTCTAAGCAGTTTCTATCCATTTTGCATACTCTTCATAGTGGTGCATTGCCTTATTCTTTGTAGTCATTTTGTGTTCATTCTTAGCATAATTCTTGAAATGCTCAGTGCCTTACTGTTTTATGTTCATATCCATTTTTTTTCTTTTCAATTTGTAACTTGGTTTGTTTTAACCTATTGTAGATTACAACATGCATCAAAGAAGGAACAAATAGAATATCATTGAAATCATATGACCCTTGGTCTTTTGTTCTAGTTGTCATAATTATGTGTCATTATGCAGTATCATTGCAAGCTATGGAGGATCACAAAGGATAAAATGTGGTTGTTAGAAGCTCTTTGTTTCACATGGGCAGAGTAGTATAATGTAGAAATGACAGTTGAAGGAATTGTTCTAGTTTTATTATAAGTCCACATGCATTTCCTCCCAGATAAACATTTAGATATCTTTTGAATGTGCCTTATCAAATATAATTGTATCAAGTGGCAGTGTTGTTGATGCTGCACCTTTTAGTCTTATCACCATTGAATCCATTACCGTTCTACCATAGTCACTATAATGGGAAATCTTATAGAACTGTTGAAACAGGTAAAGGATGTCATATTGTAAAAATCTAAATGTGCTCATTATTAGATCTTGGCTATATTTTCATTTTAATAAACGTATTCTAAAACCATCATTGAAATCTTATTTTCAGGTTGTAGCTCATCAAATTGGAGAGGTGAACATGCACTCTTTACTTTCATCCAACCATGACTAGTGAAATTTCTAGATAGGAAGTTTCCATCCTTCTCATTAAAATCCTTCCAATCTTCTCTCAAGGGTTGTCTAGTTGGAATGGGAGGGCAAGGCTGCTATGAATCGGGCAATATATGCACCACAAATAATATAACTACATTTACTATATATTTTCGTGTCTTTTCTCCCTTCTATTTTTGTAGCATTTGTCTTTTCTCCCTTCTATATATAACTACATTTACTATATATTTTGGATTTGTCTTCCATGGCAACCAAGAGTGCAGTGAAGGATGTATTTCTTGGATCTTTGTTTATGCAACTATACATTGTTTGTGATTCCTTTGGTTATGCAGTTGTTTGTTGTTTGTATATTCTTTTTTTCTCATGCAATACAAAAAAACATTTGAATATCTATGATATTTGAGCTTTATATGCATAAAGTTGTTTGTTGATTGTATATTTTTTATCATGTTAATCCATTACAATTTTTTTTTTGAATATCTATGATATTTGAAGTTTATATGCATAAATTTGTGAGAATTAATTAAGTTAGATTTGATTTATAACTTGAATCATTGATTCACTCAAATAAATGAGTAAACCATGACTAAATAAATGACTACTATGACTAAAATAAATGAATACAATGACCAAATATATGACTACAATGACTAAATATATGACTACAATGGCTAAATATACGACTACTATGACTAAAATAATGATTAAATATATAACTAAAGTAATGACTAAATTAATGATTAAATATGACTAAATTAATGACTAAATATATGACTAAATAAATGGCTATCATGACTAAATAAATGACCAGTTAACAACAATCAATGACTAGATTAGCATTTGACTAAATATATGACTAAATAAATGACCAATTAACAACAATAAATGACTAAATTAATGACTAAATCAATGACTAAATCAATGACCAAATCAATGACCAAATTAATGACTAAATAAATGACTAGATAAATGACAAATAGTTTAGTCATAAATTTGGTCACTTTATAAATGACCGGCAATAAACTACTAATGGTCACGTGACCAAAATTAGTCATTTATATGCAATTTTTAGTAGTTTATTTAGTCATATATTGTTGTTTTGTACTAGTGGTAGTGACTAAATACTTTACTAAATGGATTGAAGAAGCCATTCCCATGACATACATCACTGGAAAACAAATCTCCAAGTTCATCCTCAACTATATAATTTTCCAATATAGTGTCCCTCAATCCATAATCATTGATAATAGTCATCCATTCAAGAAGCAAGAATTCCACCAGCTTTACGACAAATTCCATATCCAACATCATTTCTCCACTCCATACTATCCATAAGGAAACGACCAAGCTAAGACTTCTAACAAAACTATTCTCAAAATTCTTAAGAATATCATCAATGATGCTGGTCGTGACTGTCACCTCTAGCTTAACCTTATCTTATGGGCCTACCGCACCAATATTTGCATTCCCACTAGTGCCACTCCATATTCAGTGGTATTTGGTGTAAGGAAGCTAAGGTAGCAGAACAACTTCCTGCACTAATCTTGAGAGGAGAATAATGCAAAAATTTTACAGACCTTTAACAATACAAAAACTTAAACAAAAATAAACATAAATATCATGCATACCATGACACAATGATTTACATGGGGAAAATCCTTTCGAGAGAAAAACCCCACACTCCAAAAGCTGTCCAATATATTATTTACTAAATCATAAATATTACAATTTACTTGTAGAGCAATCTTTTTAGAGGAGTATCACCACCATAGATCAAGTGACAATACGACTACTTTCAAACTCTCATAATACATCACCAAATCTCTCTATCACAACCATAATACAACACCTTCATAAAATAGGGTTACATTCTAGGGCAAGAGAAGCCAAAAAAATATCCACCATTAGATCTAAAACCTAATAATTAATGGTCTAGATTTACATTTTATCATTTATCTAATATATGTCAACCATTTTAGTAGTTTCTTGAAAAATTTAACAAAAAATTGTTTACACACATCCCACTTTCCCCATTGCTACCATTGTATATTAAACCTATTGGTGTAACTTGGAAATATGTATATATATATATCCTATCAACAATAACCTTTATATAATTGCAAGGTTGAGACATATTTTCCCAACATTTGGTTCTGAAGCCATCTAACCTATTGAGGTCAAATTACCTTCCCTAAGGGTATCCATGCAAGGGTAGATCGATGATGAAGAATAACATGTATGAAGGCTACATGAGTTGGAGTTTCTAGATAAATGAAGAAAAAACACATTGGTCCATCTACAAGCATATCATAATCATCTTTGTGATAGCTATAATAAGAAATTTTTGAACTGACACATTGAAATTGGAGACCTATTGTTAATGGAGAATCCTAAGAATCAGGTAGAGCAAGAAAATCCAAGAAAATTTGAGCTGAATTGGTTGGGTCCCTATATTGTCACAATAGTCTTCAGATCAGGAGCATATGATATTTTAACTCCTGAAGGGTGACCCTTATCAAAACTGATCAATAGTATGCAGTTGTATAAATTCTACACTTAGCTTTAGAGAGCCATGTCCTAACCAAAAAAATACCAAAATAAAAATAAAAATTGTTACCTTGATGAAAACTTGGCAAACATGCATCCTAATGACACCAATAAAATAAAAAAACTCAAGAAAATAGTAAAGAGAAATAATCCATCCAATAGTGAAAACCACTTCAGTGGCGCTTTGGATAAGTACCATGGTGCAAAATTGGAAAACAGGAACAATGTGTAGTTGACCTTTGCTCCGTCGTCTACCATCATTCCAATCTGACTGTTCCTATCATTCACTCTTCCCGTGTCATCCATAATAATTCCTTGTTGTCCTTTCCATAACTTGGAACGATTGACATTATGCATCTTTTCACCTTTCATATCTACTTACCATGACACCTATCTCATTCCACCCCTAATAAATTGGTCTTATACTCGACTGGGGGAAAATACTTGACCTCCGTCTTTATTGGATGCTACACTTATTGTTGCAGGTCACTATATCAAAAAGAAAAAAAAGAAAAAAAATTCCCAAAAGACAAAAAAAATCATAAAACCACAAAAATCCAAAAAAATCAAAACATAAAAAAAATGAAAAAACATTCAAATAACCTTCAAAAATCCCAAAAATAGAGTCAAAAGTCAGTCATGTCAATCCTATTCCAGTCGAACTATGTTTCCTCTATGACTTAACATAGGTAAGCCCATCTGTTGATGAGCCCCCAAGGCATTAGGTCAGTCCTTTTAGGTTTGGTCAAATAAAAATCATAATTTCATCCTTTATCAATAAACCAAGGTCAATTTATGTCGAACTAAGAGGTCTCTACACATTGTTACGTAGGCAAGGCCATTTTTTGATGAGCCACTAAGGCCACCTAGGTCGGTCCTTTAGAGTTTTTCATGTTAGTAATAATAAATCAAACATTGTCAACTTGGACACAAACAACCATCAAAACATCACACAAGTCATGAATCAACTAGAAAAACAAGTCAACAAATCATTAAGTCAACTCATCCAATTGTCAAAATAGTCAAACATTAAACATCAACTTAGTTAAACATTTGTCTTATATAGGATGTGTCCTTCCTGCAAATAAGACATTGTCATTAGTAAAAAAATTTCATTCACCTTATATAGGTGGTTACATGATTGAAACTAGAATTGAAATCTTATACGACATGTTTCCCCTCTTGAAACCAAGCCTTGTCAAACAATCAACCTATCAATCACCTAGTTAATTAAACATCAACAAACAATTATTGGAAAACACTTTGAATGGTTGTTGACTTTTGTGGGCTTAAGGCCTTTGAGGCACTCGATGCTCTCCTCTTTGTAGGAACCTCAACCTCATACAAGTCTATAGTATTGCTCTAGTATTCCTACTCTCAGAAGTGTTACAACCATATCTGCACTTGACCCACTGAGGGTGGCAATGAAATATACAACTTGTTGATCTATTTGTTGACTCCTGATCACTGCTGAATCCCTCTCTGTGTGCAGACTATCTCGCTCTATCCTCAACCCATCTCTCTCTATTCGCAAGGCCCCCACCTCAGCCTCTAGTGCCTAGATCTTAGCTGTAGCCTACTCTAATCATTCTTGAAGATTAGATATTCTTTGATCTACTGGTCCATCTCCTCCTTTGAGTGCCACCTCCTCTTGTCCCTCCTCTACATCAACACACATAATAATCCTCTCTCAGAGGACCTACACTGCCTCTCCCATCACCTCTTGCTCCCATATCTCCTCCTCTTGGTGCTCCTCATCCACCTCGACCTCCTCCTCCACCACATCATGATACCCTACCTCAAGAAGTGGCACCTCCTCATGTCACTCTTCCTCTATTGCTCTCTCTTCCTCGGCTCTCTCACCCTCACCCTTCTCTTAGATTGGTGATAGGGGTCTCCCCCGTTGTCTCCCCATCCTCCTCCTCCTATCCCAGCCTCCTCCTCTCCAACCTCTGTCATCTCCTCCATCATCCCCTCTCCTTCTGTCTCCCCTCCCTCCATCTCCCCATCCTCCTCTCCATCCTCAATCCCCTCTCTAGCCTCGTGGGCCCCTGCCTCGATGCTCTATTGGCATTGACTAATATGGGTCTGTGCATGGAATGAGTATATGGGTGGCCCACCATGCATCATAATCTACAGTGGTCCCTGCATCTGCTACACCACCCCTCCATGCCCACTACACTAACTGCAGTGCATCTATATCCTACTTTTTTGTCACCATTGGAATCACCTATCCCCATGGGTGCACTTATGTGATGATTGCATAAAATTTGTTGTCCCCTGAGGCACATCCTATGCCTCTCCAAACAGTCACCTCACTTGCTCTACCAAGTACTGCTCAATGATATGTTGTGACTGCACAATGTGACCAATTAGATATCTAGCCTTTCAACACCATGGTAGATGTTGATCCTCATCCACCCACTACTAACAATCCTTGAATGGAATCCATACAAAGCTTACCAAACATCTATCCCATGCCTCCAATATCTTGTATCCCCTACATGTGTTTGAGTGACAATGCCTCAATACATATACACATACGACATCCCTTCCCCTAACTGTGAGCCCATTACAAGACAAAACACTGCAATGTACTCCCACACCCATACCATTAGAAAAGTAACCCCACAACTCATACTCTGACCATCCTGATATGCTATGTCATGCAATTGGAAGTAGACAATTTCCAACAAACAAAGTCCCCTTGCATAAACGGTCCCTTGCTACATCATCTTTGATAACATCTCTCCCCATCCTAGTGGAAAACCGTGCCCACTGTAGTTTAGAATGATAACACCAATAATCAATGTAAATAGCACACAGTCAATCTCTCGTATCACTCTACCGATGTCTTCCACCTAATATCATAGCCCTGCATGTCAAGCTCTGCTACATCCTCATAATCATAATGGTCATAGATGGCTCGGGAGCTCATGTGGGATCATATCTAACTCACTCTCCTTGGATCAACAATCAAAGTATCCTATACACATCCTCTAGGGTCATAGTCACCTCCCTGGTTAGAAAATGAAATGAGCTCATCTTAGAGTGCCACCTCTTTGCAAGCACAAACAACAAACCTTGGTTTTCCTTGACAATGGGCATATAAGTCACATGATACAACCCTAGCTCCATCATTTTGTGCTTTTCAATGTTAGATAACTGATCCCAAAGCTGAAAAGTTGATGGTCATGACTCTTGAGTGTAAATAGGGGAAAAAACAACCTACTATCATAAGAAAACACCATTGTGTCAATCCAAAACCCAAGCTAGAGCTATTCGACATAAAATACACAAGAAAGTTCATCCTAATCTAGGGAAAATTTCTAATCAGTCAATTGCATCATTTTGCTTAGCAAATGCATCGCATAAATCAATCACATCACTATTTTAACACCTGCATCACACGCCTCAACATATGTGTCATTAGGGTTGATTGCGGTTAACCCCCTATCAGTTGCATCATTTCCCCCAACACATGCTATGTAGTTTGTCGATTGTGTCGCTTGTGTCCGCAGGTGTGGTGCAAGAAGCAAATGTGGTGCACTTTACCATTGTGCTACACCACATTCATTCCCCCATTTTCCCCTAGTAGTTGCATCGTGATGTGATGATTGCAATGAACTATAGTCAGATGTGTCACTCACAATAGCAATTACGGTGAACGTGATTCATTGCAATTCCTACTAAAAATTCCTAGCCCTAAAAATGCATAAAAAATGAAAAATGACAAGGTGGGTATGGAGTACTTACCTAGTCCCCTGCATCCCCAGGCCATCAAAAGGTGTAGTTTCGATATCCTTAGTGCTTAGTGTGCAAAAATGGTGACATCTTGATAGCTTCTTTCTCCTTAGATCTCTCTAATCTCCAACTTCAAAGTGCACAAATGAGCAATTTACCTAATCAAATCTCTATTTATAGGCAATCAAATTAGGGTTTTCCTAGGGTTTGCACTAGGGTTTATACTAGACGAAATTTTTGGCAAGTTCAAACCTAAATTTCACCACATTAATGACCTCGAAAATCATTTCTGTCACCACCATTGAATTCCTCGCTGTCAAATTGGCTTATTAGAACAATTTTCAAATTTTTAAAAAAATTGCAAAATTTTTCCGAGGGTGCATAGGTCCACCCTGTTACACAAGGGCATGTTTTGACTAATTTTGTTTTACACAATGCGATAAACTACATTGTATCAAAGAGGGGCAAAATGTAGACACTAAAAATTGTCCTAAGCTTGTGAACTTTGTTTTCTTCATAAATTTCCCCTTCACTTGTAATAATTAAATAATTTTAATTATTTAGTTATTGTCATAAGTCTTCTATTAATTAAATAATTGTAATTATTTAATTAATTCATTTTCTATCTTTTATTTCCTCTTTGATTAATTAAATATTTAATTGCATCATTAATGTCATTTTCATCCACTTTCTACTATAATTAAATAGTTATTTTAATTATTTAATTATTCAATAGCCTTTTCTACCATTAAATTAAATAAATTTATTTATTTAATTGCTTACTAATTTTTTATCTTCTTTCCATTTTGAATTAAATTATTATTTAATTAAAAAATCAGCTTGTCATATATCTTCTATAATTAAATAATATCTCTATTATTTAATTATTCATTTCCCACTTTTGAATTAAATTGTTATTTAATGAAAAATTCAAATTGTCACATGTTCTCTATAATTAAACAATGATTTTATTATTTAATTATTTATTTCCCTCTCAAATCAAATAATTTTATAATTATTTGAATTTCTCCTACAACCTCTTTTCTATGCCAATATTATCTCCTGTCATATAATTTAATTTTAGCCCTTGATTGAATTTTTTATAATTCAATCTTAGCCATTCATTCTTGCCTTTGCCTTTATTTTTCCCCAACCCTATTTCATACTACAACTTTCATTCTTGGCCATTGATTGACACATCTTATTGACATTGAATATCAGCTCTTCATTTGAATTTTTCTTTTCTATAAAATACCCTATCTTTGTCATTTTTCATACATTTAGTTCATGTGCAAGTACATGTTAGTGTGAGACAACAATCTTCAATATTTTTCCAGTCATTGTCATAGGCTACTAGTGCATACTCAAATCTGAGGGCATCAAGTACATTCAAGCAAGATGGAGAAGGGCAATGGAAGTCAAGCAACCGTGGCATAGGTGATATTTACCTTGTGTTTATGTTTCTTATGTTGGATTGTGCTCTATTGTTGGTTTAGGGATTAATAGGTTTAGTTTTGATGCAATTTTACCTTAACCTAAAATTTACCCTAGATTATAGTATCGACTCTTACTATTGGACACTTGGTATGATCCCCATAGGAATCATTAAACTATGCAACAAAATTGTTCATTTGAGTTTCTTAATAGGTTAAAACTTTATTTTGTTGTTGCTTCCCTTGATGATCTTATTGTTTGGGTATTGCGATTCATAATGACCAAACTTATGATAAATAAAACACTTAAATTTACTAAAGTCTTGGGTTTTAAGGATGAATCCTCATCCTTTTCCTTACCCTTGTTCCCTTTTCCTTTATTTTGTTGGAGTTGATAGTTAACCCCATAGCTCCCAGAAATCCTTGCAACAAAAAACACCTATCACATCTAAGAGATCAAAGAAACTAATTTTCTATGTAACCAAGAGAAAATATTGAATCTACAAAAGCATCTAATATGCCTTATGTATTGAATGCATTTATGTGAATTAATGGTTACAATGAATGTGCATTCTTATAAAATTAAAATAAAGAAAACCCTAGATGAGGATTACATTAGATTGTGACAAGTGTATTAATCTCATGCAATGAGACAACTAGACCTATAATTAGCCTAATCTAATAATAAAAAAACACTCCTAAGTTTATCTTAAGTGAATAAAGTAATAAGGGATTTAATAATTAATTAATGATTAATTAATTATCAAGTGATGTCCTAATTTCTCCAACAACCCCCCTTAAGATCAACTTAGGGAGAAGTTATAAACCCCTAATGAAGAATGCAATGATGGATGCACGGATGGGTCCTGGATACAATTCATGAGGTACCCATGTACAAATAAATGAAATCTCTCATAACTAGAGAAAAGGAGAAAATGACATGGGAAAAACTCCTCTCCAAAAGAAAGAAAAAAGTATGATTACATTAATGAGAGAAGGATAGGAGGACTCAATGTGACCCCCCAAGGATTACTTCTATCATTCAAGTACAATATATGTCCCCCAATAGGAGAGAGAAAATGAGGATATGAATCCCCCCAAAAAGATGGAGCTCATGTGTCAATGATGAATATCTAAAGACAAAATATGATTCACTACATGCAAACAACATTCCTTTCCTTAGGAAGAAATAGATCCACTGGTGATTAGAGAAGCCAATCCAAAAGGATGGGTGAATTAGGAATCCAAATCCGAATGATGTGTGCCTTTGAAAATTGGTCATGTATCCATGTGTTAGAAAGCAATGATGTCAATCCAAAAACTAGTGAAGACTGATGGAGAACAAGCTGCAAAGGCAAAGAAGATTGTGGGCCAACAATGTTGATGTGGATGTCAACAAAGAGGAGATGAATGTACTCAAATTAATCCTCCAATTCTACAATATAGGACTCCAAAAACAATGATGATATGTCTACAAGATATGAATCCCAAGTAGCTATGTCAGAGGATGTATGTCCTACTTCATTAAATCAATAGGGGCCAAGGATGTGGTGATGTCCCAAAGTCATTTCCAAAGTGTGTGGGGACATTCAATGTTTGATACAACACACATAGTGTCAAGATCAACACTAGAACATATAACCCCTACAATATAATGTTTGATAATACCCCATGTTGATAAACTAGAGATCAAAGCAATTGATTTTCTATGCAACCAAGAGAAAAGATTGAATCTGCAAAAGCATCTAATATGCCTTATGTCTTGAATGAATTAATGTGAATTAATGGTTACAATGAATGTGCATGCTTATAAAATTAAAATAAAGAAAACCCTAGATGAGGATTGCATTAGATTGTGACAAGTGTCTTAATCTCATGCAATGAGACAACTAGACCTATAATTAGCCCAATCTAATAATAAAAAAAAACACTCCTAAGTTTATCTTAAGTGAATAAAGTAATAAGGGACTTAATAATTAATTAATGATTAATTAATTTGTAAGAGAGGGGGACCAACCATGTTCAAGACCCTAGGTCATGAAGGGCCAAGAGCAGAAGGCTTCCCTAACTTACCTCAACTTAACAGGGTGTTAGGAGATGCAGGAAGAGAATGATGAGGACTATAAATTCCATCAATCACTCTACAGACCCAAAATTTAGGATGGGGCTAGGCAAACTGGCTTTCGAGTTCAACACTATTCCTTAGGAAGCTCTTTTCCCAAGGATGAAAGTGTGGTCCTAGGATGACATCGCGGTGTGTTGGCATCTCTCAAGTGTGCTGGCATCCGTATGACCAAAGGACTAAAGAGACAAGGTCAAACTTAAGTAAAGAGACAAACAACCTAGATAACTACTTCTAAAGGGCCAAAAAAATGCAATGAAGTAAACAAAATATGCTCTAATATGATAAAGTAAAAAAAC
Source organism: Sequoia sempervirens (assembly GCA_007258455.2). Lineage (NCBI taxonomy): Eukaryota > Viridiplantae > Streptophyta > Pinopsida > Cupressales > Cupressaceae > Sequoia > Sequoia sempervirens. The sequence goes on from VDFB02365394.1 coordinate 188,168, forward strand.
AAGAGGTAGGGTGGCTAGAATAATCTCACAAAGGAATTCGTTCGCAAGTTAGCTCCCAGAAGCACATACACCTACACATAAATAAGAGGAAATTTTTTGGGTGGCTGTATAGGGACCTGCCTTAGTAAGACCCTCGTTTAGGTGTTTCCACCTTCACAGACAGCTAAGAAAGTGAATATGATAAAGAAAGAAAGTAAATTAGAGAACACTAAAACACTACAAAACAAAAAATGTGCTTACTAAACCAAGTAATAGAGGAGAGGGGAGGGAAGCTTACCACCTCCACCAAGAGTAGTCAAGGCTAATGGGGGAGAAAATGAGAGTACTCAAGCCTCTACTGCAATGGTGTTGTCCCACACTTGCTCTATTGAAGTGATGGAGTGAAGTTGTTCCTATGGAGTGCAAGAGTGCTACTTCAAATGTTGGAATGCTTGAACTCATAAGAGAGATTGCTTGAAGGGGTAAAAAAGAAGTTGTGAAGCATGTAGAAGGAGGGAATTTGAAGAAAAGATGAAGAAAACAACCATATTTAGGTCAGTCAGTCAAAGAGGGCATTACAAGTCAATTGCCAATGAGAAGTGTAACATCTTTGTAGGCTCTAGCCCCAAGAAATTTTGAGGTACGTAAGCACACCACATAGACGTCCACACACCACATGGGCATCTCTGACAAAAAATCCTCCACTGACGGTCAGAAAAGGCACCAAGTGGGATGAAGGCAGCGAGCTTAAGTGGAATTAAGCCTCCAAATTTGGTTTTCTAAAGTGAAGAAGGGAAAAGGGGATTTTTCATAAGGGGTACAAATTCACTCCTATACATTTTTCCCCCACTTTAGCAAGCATGAGTACTGATGAGTTCTTCGGTAAAGTAGATCGAAGAAGAGTAGGGTTAGGAATGTATACCTAAACCATCGAGGAAATAGACCATGATCTGATGAACCTGAAGGTGTAGGGAAATTGAAGGACTTCATAGCTTTTTAGAACTATGAAGTTGAAGAAACAAAGCATCTTACAGGCCTGGAGATTTGCAAGGAGGAAACCCCCAAGATCTCTCACATGAAGGAAGCCCCATGAAGTAAGCACCTTAGAGGATCGTAGACCTACAAGGAGGGTTTCCACCAAGAAATCTCACATGGAGGATACCCAGGAAGCATCCCCCAAGATCTCTCACATGGAGGAAGCTAGGAAAGTACCCTACAAACCCGCAAACCTATAGGGAAGGTGTCCTTCAAGATCTCTCACATGAAGGAAACCTAGGAAAGCACCCTACAGACCCACAAACTTCCAGGGAAGGTGTCCTTCAAGATCTCTCACATGAAGGAAACCTAAGAAAGCACCCTACAAACCCATTGACCTGCAGGGGAGCCACGCCCAAGATCTATCGCATGAAGGAAGGTCAAAGGAAGCACCCTACAGGTTCTCAGACCTGTAGGGAGGTATCCCACAAGATCTCTTGCATGGAGGAAACATAGGAAAGTGGACCCCACAAAGTCAAAAGCGGCCACGTAGGAAAGTAAGTGGACAGCCATGCAAACCATCAATAATTTGGAAGTCTTTCGAAGGGGTCCCTTGGGAACCCGTCATGAAGAAGGGGTCCACTCAAGGGACACATGGTTTGAAAGAATATGTTTTCTTTCTTGAATCAATCCATTGTCAAGGGATCCTTTTGAAATATGTTCACTTCATCAAGGAATTTGAAAGGAAGAATATGCCCCCACACGAGGGGAAATTCAAAGCCATCCCACTTTGGAGGATGGTTTTTAAGTTCTTTCTTTACGAACCCATGATGAAGGAAACATGTTCTGTTAGGGTTCCAAGTTGAGAATGCGATTCTGAAGAAAGGTTTTGCGAAGATTTTTGAGAAAATATTCATTGGAAACAAATACATTTTCTAAAAATTGAAATGTTGAAGAAGTAGCGTTGTCACACATGAGAGGGACAACTCAAGCAAAGAAGATAGAAAGATAAAGAGAATACAAAAGCTAAAAACACAAACAAAGGGCACATGGGTAGTCTGATATTTCAAGGTTAGAACTGCTCATAAAAAAATAAAAAAATAAAAATATATATATATATATATGTATGTATGTATGTATAGTAATATTATATAAATGAACTATCATCAACCCCCTACTATATCAGACCATGTGAAGAATGTACAAGAAGACAAAGTAAAAATAAAAAAATTGGGTCAACACGGAAGGGAAGCCTAAATGCCCCTAATGCTTTGCATTGTACCTCATTTACTAAAAATAAAGCACAAACATGGAAGAATGATGATACAAATAGAGGAAGGTTTATGAAAAAAAAACCACACCTGTATCCAAGCACCAACAAGGGTGACGAGAGTCATCTAGGCACAAATAACACGATCATGAGGGAACATATCATAACACACACACACACATCTAATCTAAAGATCAAGAAGAGGGCCTCCCTTAACACTGATCAACCAATAGGTTGTCTGCTTCCCACTCTAGATCATTGTAGGGAGAAGGAGGATGAGCCTATAGTGGTGTAATGTTAAGGGGAGGAGCATATGGCCCTCCCGCAATAAGGGCTAAGGAAGAGGACCTTGCAAGGTCCTATTCATCAAGCTCTTGTGGAGTTAGGGTCAGTGATTTTGCAAAGATCGCTGACAAGGTCGAAACTTCATCCACAGAGTTAAACATGCACCCTACAGGAGCGCCATGTTTAACTTTAATGGATGGGGCAAGCTGCGCCTAAGATTCACCACCAGGCTTGCCGAATGACTCAGGAGCGGTGACGAACTTAGGGGAAGACGGGATTGGTTCATTCACTAAGACACAACAAGTCAGTACGGGGCCATCTTTTGGAGAAGGTGGGATCTTCTTACATCCTCCATTGCTAGAAGGACCACACTCCACCTTTTGCTTCATCAGAGGAGACAAAATCCTCATAGATGAGGCTAGAGGTGTAGAGGAAGAAGAGGAAAGAACCACAATAGATACGACTGAGGTGTTAGTCATATCCATGGGTTTCATGAAAGATAATATATATAGAGTGGACATTAGCAAAGGTGGCTCCACTGAAGGAGCAATGAAAACCTATACCCATTTGGGGTCAGGTGCATTCATACTCGTAGTGGAAGCCAGAGGCAATGCAGAACTAGACTAAAGGGGAGCAAAGGGAAGGGGGGAGGAAGACATTGTAGGAGGCCTTGAAGCAAGGGTGGTCATCTCTCCTTCCTTCCTCTATGAGGAAGCTTGCTCATCCATAAGGGACTTTCACTAGTGCTTACTCTCATGTGCAAGGAAATTCCTACAAATCTTTGAACTTGAGGCCAGAGGCTGTGAAGGAATAGAGGGCTCTTGCTCAACCATGGGAATGTCCACTACAACTATTTCTAGTGGAGGAACCTATTCTTGAATGGGATCAAGAGGAACAAGTTAAGGAGAAACAACAAGGGTTAGCTCAAGAGCCTCAATAGTGGGCCTCTTTTTGTTCCCTACCTTGGGAGTAGGAGCGATAGGAGGCCACAAATTGAATTCCCTTTCAGAACATTTCTTTCTTCCATATAAGTAGTACCATAGTCTGGGATATTCATTAGGGAGATCTGAGATCTTGAGCTTGGGCCTGCACCAAGGAGGTATCATCTGGCTTAGTGGATGACTGCCAAGCTGACTCATCCAATACTCCTCCCAAGAAAGGGGAGAGGATGAGGTAGTCTAGGAAAAGGTAACCTTCTCTTTTCCTTTACGGGAAGGAGAGGGAGCTAGTGTGGACTTCTCCTCTACCTTTTGGGAAGGGCGAGCAATCGGTGTGGGCTTCTCCTTCTCTCAGGAAGAGGAGGTGACTAGTTGTTATTTCATAGGAAGTGTCAATTTCGGTTGTCTCTTGCCCCCAATATTATACTTTACATAGTTCTTGTAAAGTAGGTCCATTCTCGGAGGAAGCAAAATGACTGGGGAAGGCCAAAAGTGATCTAATGGATATCCACCACCAGACACCAAGGGATGGTATCCAGTGTCATGCACTACATGCATGGCACCTTCATGGGAAAATTTTAATTATTCATGAACAATGGAGGTGATTCCATTCATGGAAGCTAGCCAGGATATTCCTAGGTTCAACATGAATAAATTCAACTCTGGAATAACATCGAAAACCATGTCAATAGTCCTAGGTCCAACTAGGATGAACAAAGTTATCGATCCATATGGTTTGAGACACATACCATCATGTGTACAGATGGTAGATTTTGTTTCTTCATATTCTTCCCTCTGTAAGGAATTCAATACTAATGTTTCTTCTGTAATGAAATTCACATATCTCGCAGGGTCTACCAAGACCCTCGTCACAATGTTACCATTGAGGTGAGTAGGAATGTAGAGGGGAGAGGGCTTGTTATTTAAGGGTAAGTCCCATGACGTAAATGTTATATTTGGCAAACCAGTCGTAGGCTGTGTAGTACAAGTCATCAAGTCATATGGTTTGAGACACATACCATCGTGCATACGGATGGTAGATTTTGTTTCTTCATATTCTTCCCTCTGTAAGGAATTCAATACTAATGTTTCTTCTATAATGAAATTCACATAGCTCGGGGGGTCTACCAAGACCCTTGTCACAATGTTACCATTGGGGCGAGAAAGAATGTAGAGGGAAGAGGGCTTGTTATTTAAGGGTAAGTCCTATGACATAAATGTTATATCTAGAAAACTGGTCACAGGCTGTGTAGTAGAAGTCACCGCAACCATGTTAACATAGGCCTCAGGTTGAGTAAAAAAATCAGTGGGATTGATAACCATGTTAGTAGAATGTGACAGAAATGGGTCCGTTTATATTTGCAATTCACTATTAGCTTTTTCCACTAATTTTTCAGCATTCTATTTACTCCCATCGAGACAAATGGTACCATCCTCGATGCGGTCCTGTATCTCATAACGCAGCCACGTACAATGTTTAGTATCATGTCCATTAACTCGATGGTATTGATAATAAGTGCTTCCATCATACCAATTGGGGTAAGGATCCTTAAGAGGCTTAGGACTTGGCAAGGTTACAATCTTATCCTTCAACAACTTCTCTAAGATAGAAGAATAAGATTCTGATAACTTTGTGAACTTTCTGTTATGTCTAAGGCTGTTGTCATCAACAATGGCTACTACATTCGTAACAACTTTTCCTTTCCCAGAGATTGATATGATGGAATTTCCCTCAGAGCAGGAGCACAAGGAGGATCCCCCAAACTGAACAACCGTCTATTGGTACTCTCGTAGGGTTGCACACAAATGCGCAAAAGAAGGATACTTCATGTAGACACTAAAATCTGGTTTAAGCCTGCGACTTCAATATTCTTCATAATTCGTATTCGTCATGGTCATGATTAAATAATGTCAATTATTTAATTAATCCACTTTAACTTCTTCTATTAATTAAATAATTTTAATTATTTAATTGATTCATGTTTTCTTTATTCTATCTGATTAATTAAATAAACTCTTTTTATTTAATTATGTTACTAATTAACCTTATCCTTCTTGTCAAATTAAATAAATTCTTATTTAATTTACTCTTTATCATACTTCAACTATAATTAAATAAATCTTATTTATTTAATTATTCTTCAAATATCAAATCTTGAATTAAATTAATTATTTAATTCATAAATCCTATTTTAACGCATTCCTCTATATTTAGATAATTGTGCAAATTATCTAAGTATTCACTCTTACTCAACTCAAAGATCTATTTTAATCGCTTAGTTAACTCTTGATTTAATGTTTGAGTGGCTTTCTTGAGTTATCTTTTCGTCAAATCATTCAATCGTCCAGTGCTAACTCAATTGCGTGTACATGCAGATTAATTAAGTATTCCTATTTAATTAATTAAACCTTGTGCGTGCATTTGAACAAGAGTTGCTTTAATTCAATCTTTATCTTTGTCATGCAAAGATAATTCTTCTATTTTCGAATACCAAATTGGAAGATTAAATCATTTATTTAATATTTAATTCTATTTCTAATTTGTATCACTCATGTCACTACTAACAGTTATCATAATGCATGTCTAATCAGTCGATCTCAACCGTCTGTTGATCTTTCGATCCTAGCCTCTCGTTCAAATAATCAATTTTCCATAAATTGATCTGTCATTCTTCATTCCAATCTCTCTCGAAATCTTATGAATTTTTGGAGCAACTATCTTGAATCTTCGATGTTTTTCTAAATCACTATCATAGGCAATACTTGAACGAACTTTTGAAAATCTAAGGGCAATTATACTACAACGGCAAAATGGTGATGGGCAATCGAGATGATACATGGAATTACATACATATTGGGTGAGATTGTTTAGTTTATTTACGTTTTGGCTTTCCTTTGTTCTCTGTTGCTTAGCTTAGATTGCATTAGAGTTGTTAGATTTGTATTGCATGTTTGCTTTGATCTGTTTCCTCTACACTTTCTAGACGTTGCATTTGGTGAACCCAATGTGAAGACACCATCTTCGCGTATCCGTAGACTTTTATTTTATTTTGGAGGTTTTTGTACGAAATGACACATTTTCTTGATGAAACGCTACAATTGACATTAGGAGACACATCAGCTTGGCGAAATGACACAACTGACATTATTGACTGCATCTGTGAATGAAAACAACACATCTGAAAAGGAATGATGCATATGTCATTTTCCAAGCTGCAACTGACTGGTAAAATACCGCAACGCATTTGACAAAGAAAATGATGCATCCAACTGGTATATTTTTAGGTTTTTAGACTTTTTATAGTTTCATTTTGTGTTTTTATTTTCACCAATCTTTTGTTTTCAGTGTGTGTCTTGAGGAATTAATGAGTTTTTGCCGGATGATTGACGAAGAAAAATACTAAAAACTACTAATGAATCTTTCTATAGAACGCATGCCGAAGAGCCTAGTTAAATTTTTGAAACAAATTGTTTGCTAGTGTAGCAAATATTTCATTTGGTTTAAAATTAACAAGTGTCTACTGTGTTTGGTGTGAAAGTACAACTGTGTAATTACCCTCATGATTTGGTGCATCGAAGTATCCTCTCCCCTTGCACATCCGTATGATCCTAGGTGTAAGAGAAACAATTACCAACTCTAGAATTTGGGCCAGTTCTGGTGGGAAAAAGTACTCACCCTAGGATGACTTAGACCGGTAGCACCCTGAACCCAAGGGACTTCCAGCTGGTATATAAAAGTGGACTCTTGGGGAAAGCCCAAGAATCACGCGTATGGTTCCGACGAGATGGATCCAAAAGGGGACTCTCACCACATGGATCATGCCCTATGAACGGAATGCGTGTACTAAACACCTTTTATTTTAGAGGCCAACCATTTTTCAGTTGTTGCTTGGTATAGTGCAGGGTACAGTATCATGCCTGAAGACACTCACTACTAATCCCCTTGAATAGAGATAGCATTTCTTGGGAAGTCACTACCCAAGAATCTGAAGTTGGTGTGCTTGAATGACGATAATGAGCCATGGAGGAGAGCCAATGCCACCAAAATTCTAAGCTATCTGCTCTTGAGAAGGAAAGGTGTTTAGCACCAATCCGGGGTATATTGATGGGCTATACCAAGTATACAAACCCTTGGCCTATTGGCCTATTGGCCTATTAGGATTGTACTTTTCTGTTGTCAAATTACACATTCTTTGCATCCAAAATAAAACTAAAAACACTTTGTCTTATGCTTGTCTTTGTTTGCCAAAACTTGATCACAAAAAATAGGGTCAGTTTAATATCTCAATTCATTGAAAATACAACAGAGTCACAACTATTCACCAGAAAGTCGCAATTGTTTTGTCAAGTCGCATCTGTTTACCTTAGAGTCACATCTGCCAGATTAGCGCAAATTTTCTTTGTTAAAAACTGCATCTATCTTTGAAAACCGCACTTGTGATATTCTGTGATGCATTTGATGAGGTGAGCAACAACTGCAGTTTAAAATGGTGCATTTTCCACTATCACAAAATTTTTACTAGCGTGTATGTTTAGGAAAACTGCATCTGATACAGTCTGAGTCACAATTGCCATTATAAGTTTCATCTGTGAGAAACTAAACCACATCTACCAGATTTAGACACTGAACTTTACCAAAAACACGCAACTAATTGACATAAAACTGCAACTGTGAAACATAACTACATTTGATAAAATCTATGACGCATTTTCCAGATTATTAGAAAACCATAATTCATGGTCATTGTCCAGTCAACACTGTCATACCAGTCTTTGATTTATCTTACTTGTCCTTGGACAGAAACTTGAAATGATTTTCTCAATTTTGCATCCTTTAGGTATCATTTAGTCACTACTATAGTCGTTCCAATTCTGAGTTTTACTTTCATCTTTGAGTACATATTTCCTTTAGATTTAAACTTTTAGAAAGGTCATTTTTACAAACTTTAGGATAGGTCCACCATCTACACTTTAGAAAAATCACAGCGTCAACAAAATATGTCATTGAACTTAGTCCTATCATCTCATCCTTTGTCCTACACAGAGTCCTCCTAGCTCATCAGTCTAGTTAGGAAACTCAACTTGTCTTTGATCCTCATCCTACATTGGTTCCTTGACTTAACTAAATTGACGCCTTGGTTAGACTTTAGATAGTTGGTCCCCCCATCTTGGGTTTATATATTTGATTACCTTAGAAGTTTTGCTTAGACTTTGCATCTTTAGATATTGTCATTTTAGACTAGCATCATCCTAGAAAATTCCTTATTTTGCATTCAAAAAATCCCAAAAACATAGACTAGAGTCATATTGTCCATAGATGTAGTTTTGCATTCCTTGCATATTGAGCTTATCTTACATGGTTGAAACTAGGTCTAAGAGAAAAGCTAGAAAAGATGTTGAACCCAAATGAATTCATCAATCCATTCTCCACAAGACCTCACAGGACTTTATTAGACAAATTCACCAATAGAAATAATCAAGGACACATTTAATAGAAGACATAGAGGCTGCAGCATAGGACCCTGAGTTTGCCTCTTTTGTAGATGAGTACCTAGCAAATGATCGTCAATGATACTTAGCCAAATTGCTAGTTGAAGGTGCTACCTTACCCACAGGATTCGATATTAGCACCTTACAAACTCAACCTACACAAGGGACAAATATGACCATTGCCAGTACTACTATACCTTAGGTAAATACAACCATACCATCTGGCATACCTACACAGAGTATGATAGTCCATACGTCTCTATTTGGTACGTCTAGCATGACATCAAGATTTAATTTCACTCGAGGGGAATCATCATCCACTCCCTTCGGTCCTCTTGTTGGGAGTAAAAGATTGAAAACATCAGCTTCTACACCAAATTTCAATGTCACGAGTACCATACCTCAGTCAACAGCCATACCTAGTGTTCACGTCATAGGTACCATACCTTGATCAACAACCATACCTAGTGTTCAAACCACTAGTACTATACCACATATTACACAAACAAGGGGAATTCCCTCATTTCAGTATGGCAATTAGAATCCATCTTCCTAGATCGATAGTCAGAATACATTCACACAGATTCCAAATTAGAATCCATTCTCTCAGATCAGTAGCCATAATCCATTCACACAGACTCCAAGTCAAAACCCATTCACATAGATTCTGAATCAGAATCCATTCTCCCAGATTCAAAGTCAACACCAATTTACATAGATTCTGAATCAAAATCCATTCACATAGATCCCAAGTCAAAACCAATTTATGCAGATTTTGGACCAGAACATGTTTACCAACATTCTGAATCCAAACCCACCTCAAATACCAACGTTCAATCGAAACCCATCACGAGACCTTGGATTTCAAAATACCTACACGGACCCGCATAATCCATCCAACACATGCTTAACCCAAGTTGACGTCTTGCAAACAAAAATGCATGCACTACAAACACAAATGGACAACATGGCGGTGTCAACTAAGAAATCCTTTTCAATAGAGGACATATGCCCATTGCCCTTTGATAGATCATTGTACATGACTCCTTTCCCTCATGGGTATGTCATACCAAATCTCCCTAAGTACAATGGAAAATAGAATCCAGTAGAACATATAAGGGAATTTTCTACCATATGCATAGACATTGCTTATGACCCCACGTATCTTATGAGACTATTTCCAAGAAGTCTTGTAGGAATTGCACTAGAGTGGTTTTCAGGTCTAGACTATGGCATCAGATCTTGGGGTGAACTAGCTGAGAAATTTGTTGAGCAATTCTCCTTCAACAGAGACCACGAGATAAATATAGCAACCTTGTGTCACACAACACAAGATGAAGGTGAAAAATTTATCGCTTTCTTCCAGAGATGGAGGACTATAGCTAGCTAGTGTCCTGTCGAGATACCTAAATTTTTTTTTTACTATGTTCCAGGAAAACCTTCATGCAAAACTAAGGAGTAACTTAAGGGTACATTGTTGTACATCTTTTTCAAAACTAGTGGACAAAGGGGTTATCATAGAAAAGGATCTCATTGAAAAAGGCTAACTTAAGACATCAACATCCAATAGAAATCCGATCGTGCAAAACACCCCCAATGAGAAAAATAGATTTTGGTCTCGCAAAAAAAATGTCACCAATGATGGGGTAGTTGATGCTAAAACTATACAAGCAGGACCAAACATCACATTACAAGGACTTCACACTTTTTCCAACATGCTTAATACTATCAATCAACCTCCCAACATGGTCCAAAATACTCAACGTTTGCAACAACAAAGGAGGTTTCAAAAACGTGAGTGCACTCCCTTAGGGGAACCCATAGAGTCTATATTCAAGCAACTATTACAACATAATCTTATACAGCTACAAGAACCAAGACAATTTAAACTAGTTTGGTCAGATGATAATGCCTTTTTTGATTATCATAGAACTAAGGGACATAACCTACAAAATTGTCGCCAACTAAAAAATATCATACATGATCTTGTCGAAAGGAGAATAATTGAAGTTAGTGGATAGAAACCGAAGTCATCAAACACTAATCATCAAGTCTTTTCTGATCCACTACATGACCATGGGAAAGGAACTGTTCCCAGTTCGAGTACTAAGACCAATATGTTAGCCAACTATGTGAGTATCAAGCATGATTATAGTAGTGGCAAAACCATTCATCACCTTCACACTGCTGATGGGAATATCAATACCATTACTATAAATACAAATCCTAAGTGCACGGTCAATACTCGTCGTACTAAGATCACTATCCAAGGCCCTCCATTGCAACAAACACCACAGCCTTCCAAGTCACAATATAACCTACTTGACCAGTTGGGGAAGATCACAACCCAAATCTCAATCTTGGAACTATTGTGTGTTTTCCCTGAGCATCGATCTATCTTAGATAAGGCTTTACAAAACACCACTGTCCCAAATGACATTGATGTCAATCATTTCCAAGAAATAGTGGGCTACTTGACCAATAATCATCATGCAACATTTTCTGAACAAGACTATGCAACTGAAAAGATGAACCATAATGACCCTTTACATCTAGAAGTCCTTGTTGATGACACCAAAGTTAGACGAGTTTTGGTAGAAGGAGGAGCAGGGTTAAATTTGTGCACTTTAAAATTGATTAAGGCATTAGGTTTCTCAGAAGAATGCGTAGACATAACCAAAAGTATTGTCATTAAAGCTTATGATGACGAGGAATGAAAATCAAAGGGGGTGGTAACACTTCCTATCAGAATTGGTCCTGCAGTAATGGAGACAAAGTTCTAGGTCTTGGATCTCACCCTTCCTTATAACCTTCTAGTAGGCAGACCATGGATTCATGCCATGAAGGTGGTCCCTTCTTCATATCATCAATGTCTCAAATTCCCTTACAATGGCATTGAAATTACTATAGATGGTGACCTAGATCCATTTCAATATTGCACCAATCTAAAAGAGGTACCCCAATGCCAAGTGCGGGTAAACCAAGGGGCTTCATCGTCTAATCCATCTCCCTATGTTGATCCATCCACACTCACTCGAACATATATTTCATCCTCAATTCCTACCACTCCTAGGGTTCAGATCCAAGACAAGGGTTGTGGAGAGTATTACATGAAGACATTTATTGTGTTAGCCATCTGATTCCTCCTAAGTCATACGGCTTACCTAAATTAGATAGGAGACAATCTATGGTCACTATACACATTCCTCCCACAACAACTTTCCTAAATGGGGATAATTAAGCAAAGAGGCCATAAATACAGAATATATCACCTCCTGGCTATATAAATAAGATGATGAAGAACCTCTCGCTTGCTCACATTCCTACAGATCTATATGGAAAAAGTTTCACAATCATGCAGAGCAAGGGATATAAGGGACAAAGTGGTTTAGGCTTAAATCAAGATGGGAGGGTTGAACCAATCTTTGTTTCTCAGTGGCCAAAAGGCATAGGGCTTGGGTTTCAACCAATTTAGATTGGTGATCCTAGTACCACATCACCCTTAATTGAGGAAGTAAGTGCTTTAGAAGATATTAAGACACCTAACGAACCATCAGACCAATATCACTCTGACTGCCCTGACTCCAATGACTATGAGTGGGATTCCCTATCCTCTACCTCTTCCATGGACCTTGACAAGATATTTGGGGAACTTCACTTAATGTTAAGATCCTCACCAAATCCATTGAATTCCTATCCACCAAAGAATATGACAAAAGAGGAATGGTTTAAACACTACTATTGGGAATCACTTGATCCCACCTCTTGGAAACCTGATCAATCTATTTTAGATAACCAAACCTTGGAATTAGGCCCACCTCTCAGTCCACCTAGATCTAAACCTAAGAGAAAACAAGACTTAGTACAAGACTTTTGTGACCATATGAGCAACTCAATCCTTACCTTAAACCCATTAAACTTTGATAAATCCAACGATGACATGCCCTTAGTTTATCCCCAAATCATTGATTGGGACCAATAAGACACACCCATCTTAGACATTTTTTAGAACAACGAAGCAATTGCTGAGTTCTTGGGATTACGAGAAGGCATACCTAGCGGTGATCACAAGGCTGGTTTTACCATTGAATTGGACAATAAATCATATTTTGGGGAATCTGTTTAACCCTCCAGTCGCAAAAATGAGAAAAAGAATAAACAAGGTAAAAGGACGAGTCTCTAGGTGAAAACCGAAAGGCACCTTTACACAATGAAAAAGTAAAAAGAAAGGAAGCATCTGAAGGTGATAACCTCTCTGAGGCACCTAAGGATGGAGGTTTGAACATTCTTTCTGTTGCATAGGAAAATTCACCCATGCTTGTTGAAGAATCAATAGAAGTCAACATAGGCACAAAAGAGAATCCTCGACTGGTTTATTTTGCAGCGTCATTGACAACAAAAGAGCAGCCATAATTCCACAACTTCTTTGCACATAGACAAATAATTTTTTCTTGGTCATATGTTGACATGCCTAGGTTGGATCTTGAACTTGTACTACATCACTTACCCTTACAACTAGGTGTCAAACTAGTGAAACATAAATTGAGGAAAATGCATCCACAAATTGCTTTACTAGTCAAGGCAGAACTCAAGAAACTGTTAGACGTTGGTTTCATTAGATCAATCAACTATGCAGATTGGATTTCCAATCTTGTACCAGTCACTAAACCAACCGGAGGCATTTGCATTTGCATTGATTTCAGAGATATCAACAAGGCTTTTCCTAAGGATGACTTCCCTTTGCCTAACATCGACATGATAGTAGAAATGCCAATAGGATATGAGATGTTGTCCTATATGGATGGATTTTTAGGATATAATCAGATCAGAATTGCAACTGAAGACCAACCTAAGACAACTTTCACTTGTCCTTGGGGAATGTATTGCTGGAATGTTATGCCCTTTGGACTCAAAAATGCTGGAGCAACCTATCAACGCGCCATGACCACCATCTTTCATGATCTAGTACATACTCTTATGGAGGATTATGTCGATGACCTTATATTTAAATCCAAGAAAAGGGAAGAACATTTACAAGTTTTAGACAAGATATTTCAAATATTGGAGAAGTATAAAGTGAGACTCAATCCCAAGAAATTTGTGTTTGGAGTCAAGTCAGGAAATATTTTAGGCTATATCATTTCTAGATGAGGCATTGAAGTAGATCCGACCAAGGTAAAGGAAATCATAGACATGCCTCCACCAACTAATCTTAGTCAACTAAGGACATTACAAGGAAGACTACAATCCATCAAAAGATTTAGAGTGTAGTTAGCAGATAAGACACATCCTTTTCAACATCTACTTAAGAAAGGGGTACCCTTTGCATGGACAGCTAGGTGCGGAGAGGCTTTTCAACTGATTCAAGAATATTTACTCACACCACCAGTCTTAATGCCACCCATTGAAGGATGACTATTGATTCCTTATATTATAGCAACCCATTCATCACTCAGAGCATTGCTCACACAGAATGACGATGAAGGTCATGAAAGGGTATTCTATTATATCAGTCAGACTTTGGTAGGCTATGAGCTCAACTATAGTACCATTGAATGTGCCTGTCTTGCAGTAGTATTTGCTACCCAAAAATGAAGGCACTATATGCTAAACCATCAAACAATGCTGATTGCTAAAATAGATCCTTTGAAATATCTTCTCAGCAAGGCAACATTAACAGGGCGACTGGCCAAATGGGTTATGATACTTAGTGAGTATGCTATCTAGTATGTGGAAAGAAATGCTATTAAAGGACAAGTCATTGCTTATCAGTTAGCCGACGCATCAATACAAGCAGATCACCCATTAGTTGCAAACTTTAGTTATGATATTATATTCACCATCGACACAAACACAACATGTAAACTATACTTTGATGGCTCACATACAAATCATGCCTCAGGGGCTGGTATATTTTTTTATCACACCACAGGGTGATTCCATCCCTAAGTCATTTAGGATTGCATTCCCATGTACTAACAACATAGTATAGTATGAAGCTCTAGTGATAGGGTTACGTATGGTAGTCAAGTGGAAAATTAAGAACCTACAGGTATATGGTGATTCTCAACTAGCAATGAGACATGTAAATAATGATTATGAGACTAAGGATGAGAAGCTTGCTCCATACAAATGCATGGATGATAGCTTTAAATAGTACTTTGACAAAGTCAAATTTCATCAGATACCTCATGTTTTAAATAGGGCAACAGACACTATGGCTACAATTGCATCACTTCTCGACATTCCTAACAACATGCCTAAGTTTGAGTTTTTGGTAGAACAACTTTTTGTCCCAACCTATGATATCCTAGATTCTAAAATGGTGTGTGACATTGTTGGTCCTGATTCCCCATGGTACAAAGAAATCTATGACTACCTTCATGCCAAAATCATACCCACTGGCCTCTCAAACAACTAATGTAGGACATTCCTTCGAAAGTCAGCCAAATATACCATCATCAAAGACATCCTATATAGATGCACCTTAGATAATACCCTATTGAGATGTCTTGATTCTACAGAAGCACAAGCAACCTTGCGTGGGGTGCATGAGGGTATATGTGGTTCCCATTCTAGTGGTCCTACCTTAGCCAAAAAGCTTATGAGACTAGGTTATTATTGGCCTACTATGGAAAAGGACTCATATGTCTATGTAAAGAAATTTCGTCAATGCCAAGTTCATGGAGACTTGATATATGCACCAGCACAAGAGCTTCATCCTAGAACGTCACCATGGCCCTTTTCCCAATGGGTACTTGACCTCATAGGTAAGATCCATCCCACATCATCCAATGGCCACAAATTCATTATCACTACCACTGAGTATTTTACGAAGTGGATTGAAGCTATTCCTATGACATACATTACCGACACATAGATATCTAAGTTTATCTTGAACTATATCATCTATCGGTATGGTGTTCCTCAGTCCATAATCACTGATAATGGCCGCCCATTTAAGAATTAAGAAGTTTGCCATCTTTGTGATGAATTTCATATTCAACATCACTTTTCCACTCCATACTACCCACAAGGTAATGACCAAGAAGAGGCATCTAACAAAACCATCATTAGAATCCTCAAAAATACTGTCAATGATGCTGGCCATGATTGGCATTTATAGCTTAATCCCGCCTTATGGGATTATCGTACAAGTATTCGTACTCCCACTGGCACCACTCCCTTTTCACTAGTATTTGGTTTTGAAGCCATTCTTCTTATTGAGGTCGAGATTCCTTCCCTGAGGGTATCCTTGAAAGGTCACATTGATGATGAAGAGTACTGAGTATCGAGACTCCATGAGCTAGAATTCCTGGATGAGCGCAGACAGAAGGCACTAGACCATCTCCAAGCATATCAGAATCGCCTTCGTCGTAGCTATAACAAGAAAGTCTTGAATAAAAAAATTGACATTGGTGACCTAGTTTTAATGGAGAACCCGAAGAATCAAGTAGAAAGAGACAAACTAGGAAAGTTTGAACCTAACTGGTTCGGACCGTATATTGTTATAGAAGCCTTTGGATCAAGAGCATACCAAAATTCTACTCCTGAAGGGGAACCATTGTCATCTCCAATCAATAGTATTCATCTGAAGAGGTTCTACGCATAGCTTCTGAGGGCCTTGTCTTAATTAGCCAAAAATACCCAAAAAAAATCATAAATCAAAAAAATCATTACCAAGGTGAAAACCTAGCAAATAGGCGTCTTGGTAACACAATTTTTTTTTAGATAATGTAGAAAATAGTAAAGAAAAATAATTTTTCCAA
This sequence comes from Sequoia sempervirens, assembly GCA_007258455.2. Taxonomy (NCBI): domain Eukaryota; kingdom Viridiplantae; phylum Streptophyta; class Pinopsida; order Cupressales; family Cupressaceae; genus Sequoia; species Sequoia sempervirens. The sequence continues at coordinate 204,874 of VDFB02365394.1, forward strand.
TAGTGAAAACCACTTCGGTGGTGCTTTGGATAGGTACCATGGTGAAAACCTGGCAAACAAGCACCATGTGTAGTTGACTCTACTCCTTTGTCTACTATTATTCTAATCTAGCATACCCTATACATAGTCCACTACCCTGTACATAGTCTAATACCCTATACATACTACCTATCCATGTACATAGTCTACTACCCTATACATACTACCTGCACCTATACATATCACTTGTCTTTCCTATCCATCACTTGTACATACCATTTGTAATAAGTGGTAGTTTTTCTCATAACTTGGAATGATTGACATCAAATGCATTTCATATCCCCCATTTTACCCTATTCATAATCAATTGGTCTTATACTAGACTGGGGGAAAACACTTGACGTGTGTCATATTGGTTCTTCCATTGGCTGTGTTGAAGATGTAAAACCATGGAAAAATCCAAAAACATCACAAAATGACCTGAGAAAACACAAAAACATCAAAAAACTTCAAAAATCCAAAAAACATGAGTCAAAGTCAGTCGCACTTGTCAGTCTTTGTCGTTAGTCGAACTACATTTCCTTTGTGATTGCACGTAGGCAAGGTCATCTTCCGATGTGCCCTTGAGGCATTAGGTTAGTCCGTTTAGGTTTGTTTGTATAAAATCATGATTCAATCCATATGTCTATATGACAAGGTCATTGGTCGTGTCAAACTACAACGTCCCTGCGTGTATAACGTAGGCAAGGCCATCAATCGATGAGCCCCCGAGGCTGCACTAGGTTAGTCCATTAGGGTTCATCACATTCACTATCACACATGTCTTTTATTTGTAATCAGTCTTGTTAGTCCAAGTCAAGTCAAACTATGAGGTCTCTGCATATATAACATAGGCAAGGCCATCAATCGACGAGCCCCAGAGGCCGCACTAGGTCAGTCCTTTAGGGTTTGTCATCACACAGTCAATTTTCCACACATCGTATCAAGTCATGCATCAATCTGGTGAACAAGTCAGCAATGTCTCTAAGTCAAATCAAACAACATTCCAAATGAAACAATCCAAACAGATCAACTAATGTCTGCTACAGGATGTGTCCTTCCTAGAAACATACATCATTAGAAAAATCAACTTGTGTCTTGTTCAGAATGAGTCCTTCTTGAATACAGATGCCAGTAAAATAATCTGTCTTATATAGGATGATTCCTTCCTGCATATTGACATTCTCAAACAATCAAACATAGCCTTACACAGGTTATCACATCAACGACATGTGACTCAATGTCTTATACGATACATGTCTTTCTAAAATCAGGCTTTTTCATGCCTTATACATATAGTCATAACATCAAAACCATACTCAAAGTCTTATCCAGTATGTGTATCTCCTAAAAATTAGGCTCTATCAATCAATCCTTCTATCAATCAAAATGAATCAAGCAAACAGATCAAGTTTTGGAAAATATTTTATTGGATTTTTGACTTTTTGACTTATTTATCTTATCTTTTCATTCGACTTTATGATGGGAATTATGTTACTAGCTTTATCAAGGATGTCCCATGAAGGATTTAGAGAAGCCACGATGTATTAGAATTCTATTTTCTTTGACTGCTGTCTGTCAACTGTCCTTTAAATTTATTTTTTGAGTCATGTTACTAGTTTCCTCAAGGATGTCCCACGAAGGATTTAGAGGAGCGATGACGTCTCATGATCCATCTTTTACTTTGTTTTTTTTTCTGTGGTTTGTCGTGACAAAAAGACTAGGGAAACTTGTGCCCTTAGTATGAGTTAACGACAATCCTTGTCTGTGACTATCTGTTGTTAGCAAGTGGATGACCTTGCACACCTTGATCTATGTCATATCATGGTGTTTTTCTCCATTTGTATTATTCCCACCCAATGATGATAAAGTACAACACCTTTTGTGATACAGCAAAACATCGAAGATTGCTAATACTAACATCCATTTCATTTCTTTCATTATTTCTCAATCTTTCTTTCCGTACTAACAATTCTTCTTTCTTGCATTATGATGGAGTCCTGTGACACACAACAATATAGGTCATCCTGCATACACATACATGTTAGAAGAATACAAATATATAGGCATTTATCATATCTAGGACATCATGGCATCATAGAAATTCATCATCATAGATTACATATCATAAGCATCCCATGTACATAACAAATTCCAAATACATGCATCACATTACATTTGTATAGCATCACATGTAGAAAGAATTGTACATATAACATCATATTGCATCTCATAATTATAAATTGCATACATAACATCCATTGACATCATACATGTTCATACATACATCATCACATAGAATCAACGTCATATCATAGGTTGCATGAACACATCATAAAGTACATACGATCATCTATCACAAGGTATATCATATAAACATCACATGTACAAATAAATGATTGCATAATCAATAAATAGAAATGCATATCATGAGAATTGCTGCCAAAATCATATATATATCCCTCAAAAGTGTCACATCACAATGTCATAATGTATCAATAAATATGGAAGCCCACAGGCTATATAATCATAATACAATGTCTCGGTACATATCAAGAAGTGTCCCTATCCTAAAATGCCACTACTATCATGGCTAGAGTGTGCGGATGACTGATGCCGGGAACCTGATGACCTGTGACTTGAGTGGGGCCTATCATATGGACTAGCTCTGCGTGGCTACTCAACACCCTCTGTGCTAACTGTTCTGGAGTGAGTTCTAGTCTGAGACCTCTCACTGCGTGCCTCTGAAAAACTTGGAGCCCATCTCTCTAGAGGAACTATTGTCTCATACAAATCCTTGTAATAGGTGGCCCTTTCCCTGGTTCTGACTATCTCTCTGGAAAATGCAACTACTAGCCTAGTACATAAGGCTCTAATCTCTATGAATCTCTACTCAGTCTCTTGTCTCCTAGCTATGGCCTCATCTTTGTCCATGATGGCCCTGTCCCTCTCCATATATACCAAATCCCTCTTGGACATCATGACCCTCATCTGCTCCTCCAAGGATGCAATCTGGGCCTGAAGTGTAGTAGTGTCAAAATCAACTACCTCTATGTCAACCTGTCTCACCCTTGGTACACCATCATCCTTATCCTCCAAATCCTCGAGAATCCTATCTCGGATCTCCCTCTCATGATCATCATCCTCCTCATCATCCTCCTGATAAGCACCTAGTAGGCCTAGGGCATCAATCTATGCCTCCTCTCTGTCTACCTCCTCTGCATGAACCTCTGGAATGACCTCCTCTCCACCGATCTCAATATGCACCTCCTCCCCACCTTTGCCAATATCTGACATGGGCACATCCTCCTCTCCCCGTCCCTCCTCATGAATCGGTGACAATGGTGGCCCTCGTCCCCTCCATCCATGCCTCCCTCTCC
>VDFB02365394.1:208371-220782 GCA_007258455.2 Sequoia sempervirens
ATATATGGATTGAAAGAAAAACATAAATAAATGTAGTAAGAAATAAATAGGGAGATAAGAAAATAAACATTATGAATAAAAGTAATGAAGCGATAGGGAGAGGGAGAAGGGAAAGATCAAGACCATGATATAAAGAGAGATTAATAGGGTTCATAAGGTCTAGCCTCTTGTGTCAATGTGGTCCATGGAAAATAATTACTAGTCTAGGTTCCAATGTCTCAAGTATAGAAGTTGAAAGTCTAGGTCCAAGGAATCATTGTATTGGGTAATGGTTTCTTGGACTAGGGTCCACAATCTATGAATCTGTATTCTAAGGTTAAATTTTTTGGCATCTAGGATTTTATTTTCAAGGTGTATGCTCCATTTTTAAGGTCGCATATCCAAAGAATATGATTTAGTTTGAAGGATATGAAATATGTGGTCCATGTCTATATTGTATAGTCCTAATACCAAGGACAAAGGGCACTTATCTAGTGTCCAAGATCCAATGGTTTAGTAGTTTCCGGGTTGAATCTCAATGGTTGAGGTTCAAGGGTTCAAGTTACAATGTATTAGAATAAGGATTTAGTGTCTAAGGTCCAAGTTTTGATCCCTAGGTTCCAAGGGTCACGTATCCATCCTCCTATGACAAAAGTCAAATATCTAAGGTCTATTATATAGGTTCCATGGAATAGAGTAAATGTTTATTGATCTAGGGTGCATGGTCCACAATTCTAGGGTGTAGGTTTTAGAGTATAGGGTTTCAAATTTTAGGTTCAAACATTCAAGAGTTTGTTATATAGGGTAAATTTTTCTCATTTCAAGGTCCATGGCTCTAAGTTTCAAGATATAGGGTTCCAAATTCTATGGTCTAGAATCCTAGGATTAAGGGTAAGAGTCAAGGTTTCTTTGTCTAAGGTACATAGTCTACAACTCCAAGGTCTACAAGTCTATGGTTTAACTTCCAATATCTCAAGGTTTTAGGTTCTTGGGTGTCATACCCAAGGAACATTGTTCAAGTTATAGGATGGAAAATATAACATCCATGTTAATAGATCTAAATTCTAGGCTCTAGCATCCAAAATCTAAGGTCAACAATCCATGGGCCAATCCCCATAATTCATAAAGAAAACTCAAAAGAAAAAAAGTTAAGAAAGATAGCAATAGAGATAGAAAAAAGGGAAAGAAAAAAAAGATAAATAGAGGGAAGGAGAGAATGATAGATTAAAAACATAAAAAATGACAGAAAGAAAAAAGAGAAAAATAAATAAAAAATTCAAAGATAAAATAGAGAAATGGAGAGAATAAAATAAAATGAGCTAAGTAGAGAGAAAATAGAAGAAAGAAAGATAAAATGCGAGAATATAGAAATGGGCAAGGCCATTAGATAGGTAGAGATAGAGATGATTGAATAGAAAATAATAGATAAAAGGATATATAGGGAAAGAAAATAAACAAAGAATATTGATTGGTGAACCCATGGTTTCTTGCTTGCAATCTCATGACAAAAAATTCCTTGGCTTTACATATTTGGGTTTATTTGTTGTCCATCCCTCTTTAAAAGGTTTACTTGAGGAGGTATGGTTGCATCTAGGGGGAAAGACATAGAAGTATTTTTTACACTATTAAAATATGCCATTCTCATGGCAAGAATTCTTTCTAATTTAGCACATTGTTGTTAACTTCTTGGTTATCAAATTGCCATGTATGAAAAAAGTTTTAAATGGTGAAATGGACCTTAGTTGTCCTATTTAGTTATGCGCCCTCCTCTATATTCTTCTTAAGATGAGGATAATTCCATAAAACATAATCTATTGGACATCTAGAATACTGAGAGGGGGATGAATCAATATTCCATAAAACCATTCACATAAAATTTATCTAAGAATTATCACAAATCTGACTAGATTACCAGAGGAAGAAATGAAATCAAGAAAAAGCATCAACACACATGAACACCAGAATTTTTATGTGGAAAAACCAAAATGGGAAAAACCACGGCGAGGATTAGCTCGCAATATAATATATCTGGGTATAGAATATTACAAGGCTCACTTCTAGGACTCACTATCCTTGAAAGGCTCACATCCTGAATACGAAAAGAGATGGCTCACTGACAAGTCACAAAAGTGTATGGCTCACTGCCACAAGTGTGAACTGATGAAGAATGCACCTTCCCTATGTTGGAGTTCAATTTAGATGAAGCAAAATGCTTGAGTAACTCACTCGGCTGCTCATCTATACAATTCACACATATTTATTTTCAACTTATACCATGTGAGCATTCTTCTCTCTTCCTCTCTTTCTCACCACACACACACATACACACCAAACAATTTATTACATATATACATTTGTATCCATGTTTCTTAATTAGTTCAGCCTAATTAGAGAAACCTTAATTCAAAAACTCTTTGTCAGCATGGACCTAAGATAGATCCCTTTAATATTAATATGTAGTTAGGTCGGACAGAGTTAAACCAAGACTCCAAAAATATGTACACACTGGATCAAATGAGCAACACAAAAACTTGTTAGCTCATTGAATTCTCCCTTGGATGACATCAAACTAATTATATTCAACACCACACAGTATGATAATTAATGATGAGAAAATGTGAAATCTCCCACAACAAAGTGCAGGAGGAAAACTCACTGAGGTCTACACAAGAGAATACTATCATTCATATCTCCCAAATTCCTTCACATATCATCATGAAACTCCAAGGTAGAATAAATTTTGTAGGCTCAAACCTATGTACAAAGTCCTGTAATGATATATTTTACTAAGATAGAATCTAGACAAAAAAACCAACAGAGCTAGTGTAAAAGCATAGCATTGTTCACAACCAACTGGTAACAATACCTCACAACCCATACACACTAGTTAGTTAAAACCATGTCAGTGAATGCAATTGATGTCAAGGTAAATAATTTTATTAGCTTCTGTGCAAATGATACAAAAATAGGATAGTCTGGATCAAAATATTGGATCAACAAGAATTCATAATTGGAGCAACAAAATACTAGCAATCAACAAAATTTCATTACCTATTGACATCAATGACAACCTATATATTTTTCCAACATAATATCCTCAAAAAGAGTGTTTGGGGTGAGGAATCTCTAAATCCTACTAAACAAAAACATGATACCTCAACTTCACCTTTGCAATGGTGTTCTAAAAATTTCATGAAGAAGGACAAAAATACTTCTAAGACAACTTTGATCCTATTTAATGGTTACAAAACCTCCTCTAGATGCTTCATAAGATAAAGATACTTTCTTAAAACATGATATCTTTAAAAAGAGAGTTTGGGGTTAGGCATGTTAGAATCCTATTAAACAAGGAGAGCATGATACCTCCTCTTTTCCTCCACAATTCTATTATGAAAATATTGTGAAGAATGATAAGAATAATTTTGAGGCACCTTTAATCCAAAGTGTAGAGAAGAAGGATGTTAAGGTTGTCAAAAGGGATGAATTTTTGGGGTATCAATAAATAGCTACGCTAAATCTTTTCTATAAAATTCCCTAGGATATCTCTCCTATTGATCAAAAGATTCTAATCCAAAGCCCTTTTGAAGATGAAAACAAGTATGCATTTCTATTCTTTCATAGGAAGAAGAATGGGGATATGGAGATAGGTTTGTGGACTTAATTTTAGCATAGGTTAACCAATCCCTATCTACGTCTATCACACTTAGAGGATATGGAAGATGTTTTGGATTTCACATGGACATACATTCATAATAAGAAGGTTAGAATATATAAAATATTGTTGGTATAACTCTCTTCTCACATGAAAAGAGTATAGATTTTCTTCTATCTATAGTGTTTTTAGTTTGTGATTTTTTTGGTTAGGACCTCTTTAAAACATCTCTATAGCTTATCCAAGGGGGAGAGAAAAATGAAAAAAAAAAAAAAATTAAGATAGAAGTTGTGATTACAACCCCAACGAGATCCGCAAATTATGCACTTTTTTTGACAACATTACAATCATGATAACAATGAGTCATCGACAACTAAAGATAACAATGCAAGTAAATTTCTAGCAACAAATAATTTACCATTCATACCTACAACAAGTCATACCAAAAATATAGATATTTTAGAACAAAAAGGTCAATGAATGAATCACAACATTACCTGAAGCATACCTTAAGTGTTATGTGAGTTCATGTGGACTCCATGTCTTTAACCTATTGCGGTTCACCTTGGGGGTGCAACATGATCCCTCCAAAATATATATAATCCCTATCCACCCCTCCAAGAATATTTTCTAGCCCGCGGAGAGAGAGTAGACATCTATACCAACCTATAGTGCATAGGTTCAGCTTCCTAACGAATATCTACCCAAGGTTTTCCTACCTTTGGTATCTACGAAACCAACTCCATATCTAGTTATATCATAATAATTATACAATGTATTCCCAATCGTTTACCTACTTATACTTCATTAGAAATTATCTTCCCTATAGTCCATCGAATGGCTAAGAAAACAAGCTAGTGTATTCCCTACATGTTGTTGGCCCTAAGGCTTGCATGCTATTGGTGAAAAACCTTCCAACCCTCTAGCATACACTAGATATCCATAAGCTACATGCAACTAGCCCCAAGGCCCACATGCTCCTAGTAGAATCTATCCAAGCCTCTAGAGTAACATGGGGTATGCATTGTCAACATGTCATTGGCCCTAAGGCTTGCATTCTCCTAGTGGAATCTATCCCACTATCCAATTGGTACAACTAACAGTCCATCATCATAATATGCTCCTTAACTATTGTCAATCTTGAACAAGGATAAACTTATCTCTAAGAATGTCAAGATTTTTTCCATCAGTGATCACCTCAGATAGATAGAAATAGCCTACATATAAGAGGTTTACAACCTCTACCTATGCCCTCATAGGGTCCTACTCCATGTATTGTGGTAAATTTAGTGCTTGCAACCACCTTAGCACATTAATTGTAAGATAGGTTACTAATTTAGAATAAGTTCTAAGGTCCACCACCTCTATGGGTCAACTACCCATTTTGGTGTTGTGTTACATAAGGGTTCAAAATAAATTCATTTCCAAACTTTTATGGTTGTTATTCAACCAAAAAGGAGATTACTATTCACTCCTAACATAAGCTAGTAAGGTAGAAAACTCACTACACACTCAATGATGGTTTGCCACCCTACCATACTTCACATGGCTAAATAGAGGACTCAAATGTTCAAAGATTATTACAACATTTGGTTTATCATCAAAATGTTTGAAGAAGGAACATACCTTCCCAATGACCCCATATGAAAGGTAGACGAGCTATTTGAACATTTCATTAATTAATTTGAAGAGGAAGTATATGGTCTACCCTAAAGTAGTTTCGGTTATAGATTTAAGGTTGCTATTTTTTTTGCTTACCCAAACTCTTTCTAGTTCAACCCTCATCCCTAGTTTCTAAGGTAACATACATATACATTGATTTTTATCAGCCTATCACTACTTTTATAGTATATAGTAGAATCTCATAATTCCTTAGCAGCACTTAGATGTTAACTAACTCTATAATAATATACTAATAGATAATTAGTCTTATTCTGAATAGATGATGGTAGCATCGACGCCTATGGTCCTAAGGTTATCAATAGAAATTAAATATCCTTGAAAGCTCAATTCATTGTTGTGGTTTATCACCTTAGACAACCTTTTGTGTTCAACTACAAAGACCATTTAACAAATTTTTCTTGCTCAATACTAGTTTTTTTGTAAAACTTAGGCCAAGGTGAAGTTACCTATAGAGTTTTTCATTGGGATCTGACCTTAAAGCTTGTCTGCCTCTCATCATTGTACCATAAAATGCACCTCATATTGCAACTTGAGTACCTACAACCAATGAAAAACCTCACACAATTCCACCAACCAAGTCATTAGTCTGAGTTAGTATAAACAAAATCAATGCATTTAGATTTCACCAATAACATGATAATGTTATAAATATATTCATTAGTACTAGCATCTACACATCACAACCATCACACACACACATAAATTTATTTAGCATAATATGGTCATAAAATCCACCACTAGTCCAAATTATCATGGGGCTAGGGTTCATGCAAGAAAATTAACGAGTCCTAGGGATATGATGAAAATAAAATGAAAAATAAACCAAATAAGAATGTAAGTGAGTGAGAGAGAGAGCTCAAGATTGATGCAAAACATAAATAAATTAAGGTAAAAAATAAAGAGAGGTATAACAAAAGAAAGATACATCAAAAAAAGAGAGAGAACAAAAAAGATACATAGAAAGAAAAAAAAGAGATACAAAAGAAATGTAGAGAGAGGACATGAAGGGAAAGAATGAGCTAATAAAAATAGATAAAAAGAAAGATGAGTAAGAGGGAGAGAAATCTAGACAGAAATTAGAAGTTATAAGAAGTTAAAAAAAAAGTAATAAAAGGAAAATCAAAGAAATAAATAAAGTAAGAGAAAGAGGTAGGGGAAAGTTGAGAGAAAAAAGGGGAGATAGAGAGAAAGTTAAAAGATAGAAAGTTAAAATAAGATAAGAATATTGAAAAGGGAAAAATAAAACAAAAAGAAATAAAAATAGACAATGAAAAAACTAAATTCTAATAAATAAACTTGGGTGTTCAAGTCATGTTCACAATTCAATTCTAAATCATTTTCTCAGTTGGCCTCTCCTCTTTCCCAATTTTTCCTTTTCTTGCATTTGGGATATTTGTCCCTCTATTGTAACTTGGAATATCTGTCTTGAAAGGAACAACAAAATATTCAAAAAAAAGGCTATGAATGTGTCTCGGGTGTTACAAAAAATTGAGATTACTATTTCTGAAGTGAGAATGTCCTGTATTTTCAAAAATTTGAATGCTTCAAGAATCTTCTCCTCTTGGGACTATCTCATCCTGAAAAATTGTCCTCTTATCAAACTCCCATGTGTTGGATCTATTCAGAACAACACACCTTCAATCAATAGAAATTTGGTTAGTTGGGTTCCTCCTCATGAGTTCATAAAAATAAATTTTGATGGGGCCTCACGAGGCAACCCTGGTAAATCAGGAGTAGCTACGGTGCTAAGAAATTGGCAAGGAAATTTTGTGGGAATTGGCTCATTGATGGAACCAATAATGTTGTTGAGTTTAATGCCTTGAGACTTAGCATTTAAATTTTTGATTCCTCGTATCATTGTTAAAGGTGACTCTATGGTGGTAATATTAGCAATTAAAAATACGGAAATTAAATCTTGGCACTTGAACTATTTTATCACCTATCCTATCTCAACTTGAAAAATTCACCTCCTTCTAGGTCATGTACTATTACAGAGAAGCCAACTCTTGTGCAAACTCCTTTGCCAATAAATCCATCGATATCTTCACAAATTTCAAAAATTTCAATGGTCATGAGTGCTTGAGATTATTCAAAGGGAAGCATTGATTCTCCCCCCTCTTTTCTCTTGGATTCGGTTTTCATTAGTATCCTTCTCATTCCTTAGAAATTTAATCTTCTCACATGGTTTTTATGGCTACCATTTAGTTTGTATTGAAATTTTTCTTACCGCGTAGCTGGCTCGGCTCACAATTTTAAAAAATTGGATGGGTTTTAAATGTCAATCTTATTATTCTTGTCCCTACACAAGTTGTTTCTCCAAATTTGTAGTGAATGGGTTGGTTTTGCAGTGGCTTATTTTTTAATATAAATTTTATATATTGAATGTTGATTTTATCAATAGTTGGTATTGTTATCTTATTTGCTCCACCTATTGTATTTTCATCTAAAGGTTGTCACCTGTATTAATTCTCTTCTCCATCTTTGTCCACCCATGTGAATTCATTTCATACTGACATACATAGGTAGAGGTATTTATAGGGATCTTGCTTTATGCAGAGTTAATGCAATATCTGGTAATGAGTACGACTCCTTTTTGGCACATGATGTTTCAGTTGCAAAAGTTTTGCAATATGTATGTTATATTCTCCAGTCTTTATCAAAGGAGACAATTGGCTATAACTATTGCTTCATTTTTTTCTGCACATGTGAGGTCTTCTCACATTGATAGACATTAGTGAAGTCTTATTGTTAACTACTAAAATTGCACCCTAGCTAAGCTACAAGATTTAACAGGATAAGCTACATGACTTAGCTTTTCAGAGAAAACATGGGAAGACCTCTAAAGTTGTGGATTGCTTATTGGCAGAGGTCAACCTCTGGAGAAGGTCGGCTTCCTATCGGTTATCACCTAAAACTGTTGATTGATGAGGAAAAAGGGAGAAGGATATGCGTGAACTAAAAAATTAACTCCTAAGGTGATACACCAAACTGAACTTGAACACAAATTTCAGATTGTAAACACTAGTTTAAAATGATTGAAAATAAACTTGCACAACTCTTTCTTGTACGTTTTAGCATAATTATTTCATAATAAGGTCTTGATTCTTAGACTTCTAGAAGGAAGGAGACTTCATAACTATAAGTCATTCACAAAATATGACACAGATTATGACCTACATAAACTAATTCCTACATAAAGGTACAGAACATGAGACAAAACTATGAGGGAATAATAATACTTTTCATATATCCTTATCAAATCATTTGAATGCACACAATGAAGCAAGGAAAAAGAAGGAAAAACCTCCAAAATCATTGATAACCAAGGTTTTCTTTGTTATTTCATGTCCAAAATGAGTTAAAAAACTCTATCTTCTTCCCCAAGTACTACAAAAGTCACAATACATAAAAAGAAACAAGAACTAACTCTCTAAAAGAGTAAAATGAGAATATATCATTAAGTCCAAGTAACTCCTCCAAAAAATGCTCTAGAAGCTTCAAGAACTCGGATGGCTTCAAAAAGCCAAAAAAATAGCAACTGGATTTTCTTCAAATGAGCTTCAAAGAGTTGAAATGGTTAATTTTGACTAAGTCCATCATGATGACTTCAAAATACCCTCCAAAAGCTCCAATTTCGTCTCCAAAGCAAATAAATGCTCATATTTCTGCTCCAATTTTTTGATAACTAAATCCAACTCTCCTATATGCTCTCTCAATGTTGGAAAACAAAACTCAACTTCCCAAGATTTTCTCATAGTCATAAATACAAATACATCCCTCCCTCCATATGTTGAAAACTTCATGACTTAAACATATTGACATATGACTTTATTTGCATTTAGAAGTAATGCTTGAATTAAATGATTCATAAGTCATCATTTAAATTCAATCATTTTACAATATGAAGAAATGCAAAAATAAAAGTCACACTTACATGTATCAGCCATAGACACAAAATATTAATAAGTCAAAAGTGACTTAAAAATTCCTAAGTCATAGGTCCTCGAGGTATTAGTTTTGCATTTTATTTTTGATAAAATAAAGGCAAAAAATTCCTATTCTATCGACCATATACACTAGGGTTTTAACCCTAAGGAAAAAGGAAAAAGGATGAAAGTTTATTGCATCTTATTTTATCTGAAGCTTCTTGAAGAAGCTAAGTCCGCTGTTATGAGGTAGGGTTTGAGTATCTCCATGGAATTTTGCAGCTGTAGAGAAACATCGACCTACATTTTCTTGTTGATTTTATCTGGAAATATCATGGTAAGTATTTTCTATTTTAGATTTTAAAAGAAAACTCTATTTTAATAGCTAGAGTGAGCTTTTAGGCCACAGGCTCTGTCGTTTCTTGTTGATTTCATTTCACTTACTATGTTTCTCTTTTACCTTGTATGACTTCAAGTTTTTTTATTAAATCATTATTGCATTAGTTTTTTGCATAGAAAAAGTAAATATCTCCATATAATACTTTGTTTCCTGTGAATAAAGCTTAAAAAAAACAAGCTTTTGAGAGTGCAGAAAATAAGGGCATTTTGTATCTTGTAGACGATAGAGCCATTTTCATTTCCATCTCAAATTCCAAGCCTCCTTTTTTTTAAATAAATTTCCCTATCCTTCATTGTTGATTGCCACAAAATTTTCATGTTATGTACCTTTCACCCTCTGGTCTACATCTACAAATTGAACATGTGAGGGGGGTTTTTCTGATGTTATTATTTATGGTATGGAATCCATGTTTTCATTGTCTTTCTATAGAGTCATTACTTGTTATTAACACCATTTCTCTTTGTACTTGGCTCAGAATCAAGCTTCATTCAAGCTATCATTGCAAAACTTCTTTCCTACTCATATTCAATGAGTTTTTGATTAAAACCTATAAAGGTTTTTCTAGAAAAGATGCATTCTCATATTCACATGTTACGACCTTTTTTGCATAGCATTTTGTAACATATGAAAAAAAAATGTCATGGGTTTGATCCCTTGCAAGTACCCTGATATTTGTGCTTAAGACCCAACTCTGGTTTGAGGGATTTTTTGTAAGAAAGATTTGTTGACTTGCTTCATTAAGAATGTATAATGATATTCATTCTCTTTTTTCCTTCTCTAATGTTTTTACTTCACCATTCATAACTGTGGCTTTACTATCCTCTGCTCTACACCATTGACCTCAATGTTAATTCTCCGGTCGTTGCCACCTATACTGTGAATTTTTTCTCTTCATCACTTGATGAGATTGCATTTCATATCTCATTTTGATTGTGTTTTTTACTGATTCAATGAGAAGAATAAAATGCACTTTACCTGTGTATTACTTGAACTCTTGTGTTGGGGTTTTAGCTACACTGTGATTTATAATTGTATTTCTTGACACAGGCTGAGAGCCTTAATCTACATGCTATAACTATGTCTTGTTCATGCCACCATGACATCTCTATTCACTACTAAGCTATCATGCCTTTGTATATTTCTGACATGGTAAAGTCTTTTGCACTATGCTTCCTGGGTTATTATGATTTCCCTTCATAGGCAATGGATTTTGTTTGCATTTTTTTGTCCTCTATCATTTATGACTATCTCTAAACTATGCTCCATTATTTTCTTTCATGCTCCATTAAACAATTTTTTTTTTTCATTGTCAATTTGTGATTGGTATGTAACAAGAAAATCTATCATTTTCTTATCATCTCCCAATTACAACCATATAAGATTTGGCATACATCTCATAGATGATGTACCTTTAAACTGTTAGCATTAATCTTTAGCATGTTGCCTCCTTTTGTGAGAAATTTTTTCTTCCAAACACTTAATTTTGCACCTTTCTACAATGATAATGTTGTTTCATATGCTCCATCTTGAAAACAAAAGAGTTGATTGATTACTGTAGGTCGTAAACCTATAAGATACTCATGTACATGAATATTTGAGACATAACTATTTTGAAAAGCTCTGATGATTTTCTATTATCACCATTAAAAAGGCCATCTCCATAAGTTTGATGACCGTTTTTTGCATTGCCACATGAAAATTGTGGGTTGTGGATGACTATATCACTGTATCTCTATAAGATCATACTGTTCTTCATTATCATGCCACTTGTTATTTGTGAATACTCATTGTTTTTGTTTATGAAAATAAGATCAAACTGTATTTTGAATCTATGATTGCATATGATAACTACCTCTTGAACACCTAGTTTGATCCTCTACTAATCATGTATTCAACTTGTTGCATGATACTAAAACCAATGTGTACACCTCACTACCTTTAATATGCATTGATTTTTGTGACATAGTGGTTTGAATTATGTATCATACTCAGAGACAGTGTTGCTTTCTTGATGAATCTTTGAAAATCTTCTTATTATCAATGAGAAATGTATTTTTTACTTAAAATTGCTTTATATGAGCTGAGCTCAACCCTCGTGGGAGCCACATTTTCCAACACTCATTTTGAATAAAAACATGATTGTAGTTGTAGCTGCACATGAAGCAAATAAGTTAGAAAAAACCATGTATGTTTTAAGTATATTTGATGGTTGTTGGTATGTGGCGACTGATCATGCTATACTGTATAGCCCATGGTATACTGTACACCTCAACCCCCTGTCCTCGCCGGGGTCCAAGGTCGGGTCGGGCCCCGGGCGGGGGTTTGGGGGCGCAGCCCTTGAGAAAAAAAATTTTGCCATTTTTTTCGCATCGTCAGCGAAAAAGGAAAAATCTCTGAAAAAGAAAGAAAACTAACTTTGTAAAACCCTAATTCTAGAAGCTTCTAAAAGCTTGTTAAAAAGGGTTGGAATGGGGTTTACAGTATGAGGAAAAATGTGATTATTCGCAAGATTGTAATAGGTTTTGCACTGGATAATAAAAGTATTGGATGGCTGTGGTTTGGTGGATGTAGCCCAGATTGGGTGAACCACGTTAAATTCTCTATGTTATGATTTATTCTGTGTATGTTTTAGTTTCTCTATTTATTATTTAAATCTGGATTTAATTGTTAGATATCTGCCATCTCTAACCCTAACAAGTGGTATCAAAGTGAGTTTTGTTTTGATTATCGTCTGTGTAGAAGGTCTTGCTGGCTAAGTGGGAGTCTCCACG